>JAODPA010132130.1:0-44636 GCA_025585075.1 Nepenthes mirabilis | reverse complement strand
TATATCATTCTAATTAAATTATGTCAGGGGACCAAATATATCTTTACGTTCCCAATGTTGACCTAACTACTCTTATTGTCGCCACCTATTGGGGTTAAATATCTCATATTAATTAAGCAAATAGCATGTTATATATTGATGGGTCCAACTATGCTATGGGCCGACTTAAATCCAAGTTAGGCTCATTTGCGAAGCAAAGCCCTACATTGACTGGGGCCCAAAAGGCTCAACGGTAGGTCTAGACACAGCAACACACCGTGGGCCAATGGGGATAGGGACCTGTCAGACGTAACAGGTGACCCTTATAACACGACCAATAACGATGGAAGAACCCTCTAATCTAACGGCGACAGCTTAACTAGCATAGATGCTTGCCATTGGTGGCTGTAGTCAACAATCAAAAAGGGCGTTACTATTACTAGGCCGCTGCCACCACTAGTATGGCTCAACGAATCACCTGTCAGAATAGTTAGGCGAATGTCAGCAATGACCATTAACGGTCGCACTACCACTGCAAAGCGACAACTGATACGTTGGTCGTGACTATCGCCAAAACAGGTCGACGAATCCTGACATGACACTTGTCGCGAGTCTTGACGCCAACGCCATCTCTGCGAAGCATTATAAATGCCTTTCGCTATCACAGGAAAAGGGAGAGACCAAAATCGGTATAAAAGAGCTTAGAAAGAACTAAGCTCTCTTTTGATCTCATAGCTCTTTCTCTCTCTAACTCTCAAAACTACTCCCCATCAAGCGCACCATCGGAACTTAGTTGCTCCTCGTCAAGCACATTCTAGGAGCCCAATCCTCCGCAAAACTCACTTTTCCCCACATAAGTGCATTTACGTATTTTCTTACATCATCGCATTTTTCATCTATTGAAAAAGATTTTTGATTTCAGTGTCAGAGAATAAATTAGGGAGTAAGTTCTGTCAATCCTTTGACCTCTTATTTGTTATTTGTGGTGCGCAAGATCAAGATTACTAAAAATAGAGACTGGACCTACTTGAGTTTGACCCGACGTGGAAGACCCGATGGCTTCCTAATCCGTATAACAACCCGAATCAAGGAACACATTATTAACGTCGTCTGTGGAAATGACTTAAAAGTCTAACCACCAGTCACAACATTCGCTTTCTAAATGAAAAAATGGTAAACACTAGAGCGCAAGTTAGCGTACTGCAAAGGATGCTGCCCCCCATGGTGACGACCCCTCAATGGGTAGTCAGGCAGGTGAGTGACTTGAGCTCGACATACGCGAACTCGCCGTCAAGGTGAGAGATATGAAGTAGATACTCCATGCATTCTTTGCCCACATGGAAGGGCAACAGCTGGGGCCTCTGCCCCCATCACTTAGGTTTCGATCTCGAGATGAATGAACCAAACACAGAAACACTTGACCGTAAAGATCCCACAGCCCAACAATGCCAAGGTCCAGGTGGCCTCAAGCAGTAACGCTCGGACGTTGCTGCAGGGCCAACCTAGTTGTGAGATGCGAGAGAAAAGCCCAGAGCACCGGAACCCTCACAACTCTCATAGCAACAGGAAGCCCACAACCCAAGGAGAGGCCTTGTGCAGTACGTGACTGCCACGGGTTGGTAGTCGCCGCAATTCGCACGCCGCCCAGAGACTTTAGAGCTCAGGGCCTTCCTCATCGCCAAGAGGAACGCGTCCTCCCCTTGAATGGAGGAAAAGTTAGAGAAAATTTGGCAGCATGTATTCAGGGAGATGTTAGATGACAGTCCCTTGATCTGAGGAGATCATCATTTGTGATGGATATCCAGACGTAGCCATTCCCTCTCATGTTTAAAATGCCAACCCAGGACTCTTACGACGAAAGTATTGACCCAATAGACCACTTGATTACTTTCGTACACTGCTAACTTTCCAAGGTCTAGGCGAGGTCGCCATGTGCCAATGTTTTCCCTTGACTCTCAATGGATATGCCTGAATCTGGTTCTACTATCTCCAGTCGAATTTAATTCAGTCATTCGATGAGCTCATCGACTGCTTCCTATGCCAGTTTGCTTCCAACTAGAAGGAGGAGAAACAGCCATGGTACCTTATCCATCTCCGGCAAAAGTGGGACAAAGGTTTGAAGTGTTTCCAGGCCTGGTTCATTGTCGAGGCTCGCAAAATACCCAAGCTCTCTAATGAGATTAAGCTAAACGCCTTTGTCACCACGCTGGAGTCAGGGGAAATCTTCAAGCACCTGGTTGACCAGTGCCCTTAGACCTTTAGAGAAGCTGAAGCGATCACCTGAACTTACATAGTGGCCGAAGAGGCCAATTACGCGAAACACCTCGAGCATGTGGACCGACCCCACGAGGGGGCAGCTAGCGGAAAGAAGAGGAACGGGGACAGTAATTGCTCCCATGAACCATGAAAGCAGCCACGGTCTACGCTGGGTGTTTGGAGGGAGTACAGGCCTCTGAGCCTGACTCCATTGAACGACATTTGAGCAAATATTTTGATATAGATTTGAGATGAAAAGTTTCTGAAATGACCCAAGGCACCGAGAAATCTAGAGGGATGAGACGAGTCTAAGTACTGTCATTATTATCGATCATTGGGGCACATCACTAAGGATTACCGGACTCTATAGAAGGAGATTGAAAATCAGGTCCGCCGAGGATGTTTGACTAGGTTCCTGCAAAACCCTGAACAAGCTGCCGCAGCGGTAGGAGAAGAGTCACAAGAATAGCTAAGGAATTGAGTTACAATTGGAGTTGTCAATATGGTGACAACTAAGACCGGAAAGGCAACACCCCAAACTGCCCAGAGACCACTTCCAGCAATAAAAAGCTAAAGGTACGAGTTAGGACTAATATCATTAATTTTAGTAATGACAATATGACTCATGTAATAACTCCTGATTTAGATCTTCTAATTATATCTGCTTATGTTTCGGACAGTATGATAGACTACCAATTGAAATGAATTTTTGTTGATAATGAAAACACCCAAAATTTACTATATCTTGATACTTTTTTTAAACTTGGACTGAAAAAAAGTCAAATAAAACCAATCAATGGACCATTGTACGGCCTGAATAATGAGCCGATGCCTGTATAGGGGGCCGTCCAACTAGAGGTCGCATTGGGGACGTACCCACGCATGGCCTCCAAGATGCTCACATTCCTTGTAGTGGATCTCCCCTTGGTTTACACGCAATTTGGGGATGGCCCTGCCTAACCATATTCAGAGCAATGACATCGATTCCCCATTTGAAGATGAAGTTTCTAACCCCGTGCGGCATTGGAAATGTCCTAAGTGACCAAGTTATTGGTTAGACATACTACCTGTCCTAAATCACTCATACGGCTCCAACCCACCGATCGAAGATCTCGACTTCCACAATGAAACCACCCTACAGCAAGCCCAGTTGAGAGAAATAATTGACCAAATTCCCTTAGATCCCACTGAACCTGAAAAGTGTGGCAAATCAAAAGTTCCCTGTCAGGTCCCGTTCGTGACCACCTTATAACTTTCTTCAGGTAGAACTCCGATGCCTTCACGTGAACGCTTGCTGACATATCAGGGATAATGATCGCAGTAATGGTCCACAAGTTGGGTTTCAATCCCGATCATAAGCCTATTCGGTAGAAGTGGATCAACCACTCCATTGAGAAGCTGATCGCCATCCAAGAGGAATTGAAGAAGTTGCTCGACACAGAGTTCATCAGGGAGGTATAGTACTCAAACTGGTTGTCCAATGTAGTTCTCGTTAAGAAGAGTAATGGAAAGTGATGGATGTAGATCGACTTCACCGACGTGAATAAAACTTACCTGAAAGACAACTTTCCATTGCCAAGGATTGACTTATTGCTGGACTCCACATCAAGTTATGAATTGTTGAATTTTATGGACGCTTACTCGGGTTACAACTAAATCAGGATGAGCTAAGAGGATGAAGAGTATGCCTCTTTCATGATCGTTCAGGGACCTACTATTACAAGATGATGTTCTTCGATCTAAAGAATGTTAGGGCAACTTACTAGCGTCTCATTAATAAGATGTTCAAAGCTCAAATCAGTCAAAATATAGAGGTGTACGTAGACGACGTGCTTGTCAAGAGTAAGATCATTGATGACCATATTCACGACCTGAACGAGACCTTTGAAGTCCTCTGGGTGCACCAAATGAAATTTAACCCTGCCAAGTGGGCATTCTGTGTAACCTTGAAGAAATTCTTGGGTTTTATCATTTCACAATGAGGGATTGAGGCGAACCCCAAGAATATACAAGCTATCCTTGACATGTACCAACATTGGACAGTCAAAGAGGACCAAAAGCTCATCGGAAGGCTTGCAACTCTCTTTCACTTCCTGACGAAATCCATGGAGAAGTACTTGTCGTTCTTCAAGGCCCTGTGGGGAACAAGACAACCAGTTTCCGATGGACAATCGAGTACGAAGCAGCCTTCCAGAAACTCAAGTAGTATTTCTCCAACCCTCCACTCCTGACCTCGCCCAGGAAGGCAAAAAGCAATATCTGTATTTAGAAATTTTGGGTACGACACTAAGCTCAATCCTCATCCGGCAGCAAGACCGAGTACAGCGGCCAGTGTACTATGTCAGTAAGGTCCTGACGGACACTGAGACCTATTACCCACATCCTGGAAGGATCGTACTAACCCTGATCTGCTCCACTAGAAAGTTATGCCCATACTTTTAGGCACACAAGATTAATGTCCGAACCGATCAACCATTAAAAGGAATCTTGCAGAAGCCGGACACATCTAGACGACTAATCAAATGGGCCATTAAGTTAGGTGAGTTCAATGCAAAGTTCCAATTGTGGCTAGCCATGAAGGGCCAAGGCCTCACAAATTTCCTCACCGAGACCATAACATCGATTCCTGACGCCCTTGACATTGCCACCAACGTAGACCGGTCAGAGACCCCAATTCGGACCTTGCACATTGAGTATGAAGCGCTGCTCGCCGGACTCCGACTAACGAAGGAGTGCTCCGCCAAAGCCCTAGTCGTATGTAGTGATTCAAAGTTTTTTGTTAACCAGGTCCGTGAGGGTTTCGAGGCATTGAACCCCTTGCTCGTAAGGTACCTCGCTAGAGCGAAGTGTTTGGCCCAAGTGTTTGACAAAGTCGAGATGATCCACTTCCTAAGGGAGGAGAACTTGAAGGTAGATTAACTGGCAAAAGTAGTGGCAATCGGAAACCTGAAGCAGTATGCTAGACACATGCGAGAATTCCTAACCATCTCGAGTATCGACAACCCCGAGCCTGAGGTACTGTAAGTGGTCGACGGAAAAAACTAGATGATCCAATAGAGGAGGTATCTCACTGACGGCCTCCTACTGGATAACCCAGAGGAAGCTAAGCGTATAAAGAGGACTACTGGCTGGTCACCATCATGGACAGGAGGTTATACTGTCGCAGGTACTCAACCCCTTACATGAGATGTCTCGTGCCAGAGAAAGTCGACTACATGCTGGGCAAGGTTCACCTTGGCATTTACAGGTCACACGTCGGTGGCAAGAATCTTGCTTTCAAGAACATGCGTTAGGGCTTCTATT
Source organism: Nepenthes mirabilis (assembly GCA_025585075.1). Lineage (NCBI taxonomy): Eukaryota > Viridiplantae > Streptophyta > Magnoliopsida > Caryophyllales > Nepenthaceae > Nepenthes > Nepenthes mirabilis. The sequence continues at coordinate 39,098 of JAODPA010132130.1, read as the reverse complement.
GGCCCTTGATGAAGTATAACACCATAAACTTTGTCAAAAAGTGCAAAAATTGCGAAATCCATGAGAGTATGACCCACCGGCCCCACATGGAGCTGCAAGCCTTGCAAGCACCCTGGCTGTTCGCACAGTGGAGGTTCGACATATTTGGCCCTTTACTCGTAGTATCTGAGCAGAGGAAATTCGTCATAGTCGGCATTGACAACTTTACCAAATTGGTTGAGGCACCACACTAACATGGATTACTGGACGGAATGCAATAGAGTTCATTTGCCAGGACATCATGTGCTAGTTTAGGATTCTCGTGGTCATCGTTACTGACAATGGGTCCCAATTCACCGGCAAGCAATTCACTAAGTACTACACGAGCCTACGGATCAGACAGGTTCACACCTCCATCACCTACCCGCAAGCCAACGGGCAAATGGAAGTAACAAACTTAAAGTTACTGCACGGGTTGGAGATAAAGCTGGAAGATGTTGGGGGTTCCTTGATGGACGAGTTATTGTTCGTGCTATGGCCATACCGAACAACACCGAGGGAGTTAACCCGTGAGACACCCTTAAGTCTTTGCTACAGGATGGAGGCGGTTATTTCAGTTGAAGTTAGCCTGCCTAGCTTCCAACTTGAGCGCTTTGACCCAACTAACAACTCCCAAAGACTCATGGAACACCACAGCCTGCTCGAGGAAGCTCGGGATGCAGCACGCCTAAGAACGGCAACCTACCAGTAGCTTATCTCATAGTACTACAATAAAGTGGTGAAAACCCGTTAATTTGAGATAGGGGATTTAGTCCTACGAAGTGTAAAGGCAACGGGCTAGGTCACCCATTGGAACAAGCTCTCATTCAATTGAAAGGGACCGTTCCTCGTTTCAACAATCCTCCGAAATGGGGTATACAAGTAGCGCACCTGGGATGGAAAATTGGTCCCAATAACCTAGAATGCCACCCATCTCAAACAATATTACCAGTAAGTCTCAACCGAGCGTAGATAAGGTTGACGTGCATCATCCCGAATGCTTGCAAATGTATCACGTTTCACTTAATAAAATTATTGTTTGTTCATGTGCACCTACTCATGTGAATGCATGCTTGCATAACATTACATAAAATTTGATGACCTAAATTGCTCCTAAATCGAGTAAATTCCTATTCACCTATTACAAAACCTCATCCCTGAACCAAGCGGCCCAGAGATGGTCGAATTTGAACCTTGGTCCTGTACCAAGCGGCATATATACAGTCGAATTTGAACATCTGTCCTACATTGAATGGCCCACATGCAGTTGAATTTGAACCTCGGTTCCATCATTGAGCCGCCCATTTACTGTCGAATATCTAGGCCTGGGGGCTCTTAGAGCATCCTATCAAATGGCCACTAAAACCTTACGAGGCTTCTACAGCATACGTGCCACAACCTCCTTCCGATGGAGAAGAATACCATTAGTCGACAACGATTGGTGGACTAGGATAAGACGCACATAAGTTATGACGTCTTTGACCGGACCGAGCACCAATATGGTAATTATGGGCAACGACCTATGACTCTACTAGGGTCCAGCGGCTACGGCCATTAAACTGAGCCGGCCCTAGTGAGGCCCACCTACGGGCGTGCGACGACGTTCCATTCATGGGTTAGTGCACCCCGCAGAATCAAAGTGGTGGGACATTCCTGTTCAGTTTTTTTGTTACTCCCACCAATATAGTTTGCATGAGACTCGTACAAGGATTGGAGTGTTCACGCACAGTGAAGGGCCAGGAGGCAAGATCAAGTCGGGTGCTTGAGGGAAGCTTGGGCGCCGATTCCAGATTGATAGAGGGTTGTTGGCACTCACCTTGCACTTGAGCGATGAAGAGGCATGGATTTCAGACATGGTGCCCTTGCTCCACGTTCGATGGGAGCTCGAGCATGGAATACAGAACCCGATGCACTCAATCCGTGTTGGCAGGGCGCTCGAGCACTGGTACGCAGTATAAAATATGGTTCATATATTTTAGGGTTATGATTCTAAAATCTTTCTCCACAAGGGACGCTGCACACAGAGAGGGGAGAGAAGAGGTAGCGGTTTGGCACACGGTTGAGGTTCGATTTGAGTTCTGTTTTTGCCAAGGTTAGGTACGTCGTTCTAGAGGTAATTCTAAAAATATATTTGTTATTTGGTTGTTCTTTTCTTATTTTATTTCTCTGGTGGGTTATCGTGTGTGTTGAGAGGGGATCATATTCAACCATTTTTCACTTGGGTTTGAAGTGAAGGGATTTTGGATGGATTTTTATAACCGACACTATTTATAGTGGATTTATTCAAAATTTATCATGTAATTTTTTCTTAATTGAGAAGGATTTTTCATATTAAAAACTGTTGTACATTGTTTGTTTCTTGTGCTTACAAATTTGGTGACTGACTGTAACGACCAAGTTTTTTGAACATAGAAAATTTCTAGTCGTCAAATCCTTATAATTTGGTTAACGCCAGTTGATCAAAAAATGTAATAAGAAAGGTAAATCGGCCTTAAGATGAAATCAAATTCGGCCCTTACTTGATGAAAAGAAGTCCGGATTTCCTTGATGAAAAAGAAGTCCGGATTTTCTTGATGAAAAAGAAGTCTGGATTTCCTTAATAAAAACCCAGTCCGGATTTCTATGAAAGTCTAGTCCAGATTTTCTTGAAAAAGGAGTCCGGAATATCCCTTGAAAAGAAATTCGGATTTCCTTGATGAAAATCAAGTCCAGCCATGTAAGGCCGAAGTAACCTTGAAGGCCGGAGTGTCTTTGTGGTTGGTAAAGCCAAAGTTGATGATCCGGTCAACAAGTGTTGATCGGAAGTCGTGTAAGAATAATTCGGTAATGGCCCAGATTCCAAAACATAGAAAATCTCCGACGTCGAGTCAAAATAATACGTTAAGGATGGTAATCTGGTCAACGAGTGTTGACCGGAATGCGTGAGGGGAGGAGTGATCCGGTCAATGTGAAATGTTAACCAGAAAACGTAAATGGGGGGAAGGACGGGAAGAAGGAAAGTGATCCGGTCAACGCCAGTTAGCTGACCGGAATGCGTAAGCAGGAAACCTTTAGAAATAAGGAAACCGAATACGATGAAATAATAATTAATAAAGAAACCCTTATAGTAAGGAAACTGAGTATAATGAAATAATCAGTAAGGAAACTTTATAATAAGGAAGCCAAGTATAAGAAAATAATAAATAATAAGAAAACCATATAATTAGGAAACCCTGCGAATTGTCCCGAATGTTGCTAAACCCTAAGACGGCTACCAGGCCCAAGGGCCTATAAATAAGAACTAAAGAACGGGAAAAAAAGGCACTCGATAGGGCTTGCTAGTAGGGGAAGACCAAAAGTTCAAGGCGAAATAAAGAAATTCAGGCAAGATACTCACCCCTGTTTTCAAGTTCATAATTATGCATGATTTCTACGCTAGTATATCTGATATTATATGAACTTATATGATGTTATTCTGTTCCTTTTATATCTGATGCTTGGGGTATGGTTATTGTTCGATAATTGTATGTTTAAGGAAAAGACTTCATGATATTTTGTTTTGTTCTGCTGGGAGAATGATTTGCTGTTGATTTAAATGAACTGTGATAATTGTATCATTAAAGAAAGGAACTCCGTCCAAAGAACTCCGATCTTTCTATGAACAAAGTACTCCGTCCTCTTTTGAAAAGTACTCCGGTTTTGAAGAAGAGGAATTTCGGCCCTTACGTCTTTAAAGAGCACTCTGTCCGTTTGAAGAAAAAGCACTCCGTCCGTTTAACAAAAAGAGTTCCGGACTTTCAATGAAAAAGCACTCCGTCTTTTGTTAAAGAAAAATCACTCCGGATTTTAGAGCGTCGGATTTTAAAAGAAACAAAACTCCGGCTTTTAGAGCTTCGGCTTTTAAAAGAAAAAGAACTCCGGATTTTAAAGAAAAGTCACTTCGGGTTTAGCACTCCGGATATTAAGGAAAAGTCACTCCGGTTTTAGCACTCCAGATATTAAAGAAAAGTCACTCCGGTTTTAGCACTCCGGATTTTAAAGAAAAAGTCACTCCGGTTTTTAAAGAAAAGTCACTCCGGTTTTAGCACTCCGGATTTTAAAGAAAAGTCACTCCGGTTTTAGCACTCCGAATATTAAAGAAAAGTCACTCCGGTTTTAGCACTCCGAATATTAAAGAAAAGTCACTCCGATTTTAGCACTCCGGATTTTAAAGAAAAGTCACTCCGATTTTAGCACTCCGGATATTAAAGAAAAGTCACTCCGGTTGTAGCACTCTGGATTTTAAAGAAAAGTCACTCCGGTTTTAGCACTCCGGATTTTAAAGAAAAGTCACTCCGGTTTTAGCACTTCGAATATACAAAAAAGTCACTCTGGTTTTAGCACTCCAGATATAAGAAAAAAGGCACTCTGGCTTTTAGAGTTTCGGATTTTAAGAAAAGCACTCCGAATTTTGAAAGGAAAATCACTCCGGATTTTAAACAGAAAAGCATTCCGGATTTTGAACAGAAAAGCATTCCGGATTTTGAACAGAAAAGCACTCCGGAATTTGAACAGAAAAGTACTTCGAATTTTGAGAAGAAAAGCACTCCGGATTTTGAAAAGAAAAGTACTTCGAATTTTGAAGGAAAAGGCTTCCTACTTTGACGAATAAGACCTCCGTCTTTTGATCAAAGAATCTTTGACTTTAAGATGATTAAAGGTTACGGACTTCAACTGATGAAGTTAAGAACAAATGCTTTAAGAACAAAAAAAATGTATTAATCCGGACAGCAAGTGGAACTCTATGACTTTCGACTTCCGAACTATGATGTATGGCCATGAAAAGACATGAACCATGAACCGAGTCTCCATTAAACTTGCTGTTAAAGATGGATGAAGGATATTGGAGTGACACTCGAGGATTGCCTCCTGGGCCACGGGAGGGGACTTTCTGGTGGCATAAGAACTATGGACTACGGCCCCGTATACCGAGTTAAAGGCATTACCTCCCGCCCCGGGGAGTATAATGAGTGGACACGGCTTTAGGTTGTGGGGTTACACACAATCCGTCCTCGATGTTGTCCGCTCCCGTCCGGTCCTTAAAGATGATAAAAATTTTAAATGGTTTTATGAGTTTTCATAAGACATGATAATAAGAAAAATACTAAGAAAATTCCGAACTAAAGACGTGATGATTTTCGTGCGGTAAGTTATGTTCGCTTATATATATATGTTTATATTCTCTGTTTTCCGCATGTGAGTATTTTGTTGGGCTTGTAGCTCACTCTTATTGTTTTCAGATGACGAAGGGCTCATGGAGGACAAAGTTGGGTAGAGTCTTATGGTGTAGCCAAATAGTTCGGTTGGCCGGAGCTGATTAAATGAAGAGCTTATTTAATTATTTTGATATTTTGTGGAGACTTGTAAAACTGTTTTGCTGTTTTAACTTATCAATATTAGCATGTTTCTGTATTATGAATAAAAGTTATAATTTTTAGTAAGTATCTTAGGGCAATTAGATCCGGCTAACATTAGAGTTGGCCGGACAAGTTTGAAATCAAACCAGTGGGCCAACTTTATACAGTCCGGCCTCATGAGATCTTGTGTAAAAGAAAAGAAAAATTTTTATGTCCAGTAATATTATTTATTTTTGACCTGACGGCGACTGTATTGTGCAATTAAGTACGGGCCGTCACACTGACGGTTGATGAGGCCCTTCTGGTTTATTCCACTGTACTTGGTCGGCTGTATCCAATTGTCGAATCCCAACAATTCCAAGGGAACACTCCCAATCAGGCAAACATGCCCAAGATAAGCCTATTGACGATAGCGATAACTCTTAGCTGGTGAAACAAAAGAAAGTAATTCCGTGTGGAAACATAAACAAGCAGTGACAAAGATCTCAATGATTTGACTGATTTTTTTACAACGATCAAAAGTGAACAAAGAGGGCCATTCGCCAAAGAAGAAAGCAAAATCGGCCTATTGCTCGAAGAGAAAATGATTCGAAGGCTAAGGGCTCCCTTTCAGGTGAGAACGAAGGCCCGGTGGCATCATGAGCAAAGTCTAACAGATTTGACTACTTCGAGCACTGGCATTCCTTGGGTGGAAAACAGAGACTGGAAAGCCAGGAGCCACCCAATCCACAATGTGGCGACATAAGTTGATGTCGGTCCAACATCAATGCTCCAAGGCTCCTACGATCTCATCCAAACTGAGGAGGTCAAAAGCTCCATGTTGAGCCAAAGGTTCTCGTCCCGAAGGCGAGCATAGTCCCTCTCTAGCTTGCGTAGCGAATCCTCGAGGGAGGAAATCCTCACCCTAGCTACGAACAGCTCACGTTCGGAATGAGAAGCTTGCTCAATAGCAACTCTGAGTTCCTTTGGGTCGATGTGGGTCTGGGCCATGCAGTCGGTGAAGAAAGCCAGTTGGCGGATCCACTCCTGCCGTTGGGAGTAGAAAATCAGTCAGTCGAAGTGACCACGATTGTAAACGAAAGAAACAAGAAGGTACACAAGAAACCTCCTAGGACAGACATGGCCTCTCTAAGGGCAGGTAACTTGATACAAGCTCTTCCGGCACCAAGGCTCAGCTTCCTAAGGCACAGAAGGAGGAGCCTCCGCAGTCTCCAAGATGTTCTCAGACTCCTCCAAAATCTCTAGCGCAGGAGGCTCAAAGCGAGGCTCCTCGGTGACCTCAGCACCCTCTTTAGCTGCTCCGACAGTAGGCTCTACCTCCACCTCTCCTTGGGTCTCATGTTTTGAGGATTCGACACAAGGTTCCTTGGTAGCCTCCACAATCCCGGTGACATCGACTGCCTCTAGAACTCCGGGCTCTGGCAACTCAAGGTAAGATACCTCAACAGCCTCCTTACCCCAATGATTGTGTCAACCCTGGTCGTTCTAGGTCCCACCACCTCGTAATCCCCGATATCACCCGTTGGGATGTTAGCCATCTAGTCATTGCAAGGAGCCTCCTTATCAATAGTAGTAGGAAGGTACGAGATGGGCTCCTTATGCGGGGACACTGCAGTAATGAGAACGCCCTCCTGGTTGATCACGGTCCAGAAGGCTTGCCGCCCTCTGTCGACATGACAGCCCCAGACGCTTGACCCGACAAGGATGCGAAAGAAGAAGCCATCCTCCTCAAAGATCTCCTGGACCATTGCACTCATTCCAATGTGGCCTCATCTTCCCTGGAGGAGAAAGTAGAATTGAAGTATGTCGAAAGAGCAATGCTTGTGAGGTTCCGGGTCTAAAGATATAATAAATATGAGGTAATCAATATACTAATAATTAATACTAGACCTATCGAACGAATGAGTATTCGTATTGAAAGAAAAATTGAGAAAATATCTCGGGGTTCTGCTACTGGAGCGCTGCCAGCAGGGCTGTGCCAGGCTCGAGCACAAAAAGAAGTAGCGCCTCGCACGCTGCGCACCTCAGTGCACTTGAGTGCGAGCCAGTAGTGAGGCTGTGCTCGCTGCTCGCTCGCCGGGCGCTCGAGCACCCAGCGATTATAAACGCACAACCTGCTTTGCGAATTTCATTTTCCACGTAGCCAAAACCCTTCTAGAGAGAGAGAGAGCACCGAGACTATAGAGAGAAAGGAGGAGATCGAGGTCGTGGTGTCCGAATCCGTCCAAGAGCTAGTTATCAAGGTTGTAATTTGCGTCGAGGCAAGTGTTCTCATATTCACTAAATGTTCTCTTTCGATATTTATTTGTTTATCATCGGGTATTTTCGTCTCAATACCCACTCAAACCATAAAAAATGTATTACCCGTGTCTTGAGACCAAGGATTATGCAGTTTATTGCCCGATTTGCTCACCGATCCGTTCGGTAGAGTTTCACCAAACTCTAAACCACAAAAATTGGGGATTTCCCGTTTCACCTCCGTATTTGGTTAAATTTACCCCAAAATGTGAATCATCACGTCCCAATTATGTATGTATATCGGCCATACGATCGATTTCACACGTTTTGACTCGTTCGCGGCGTCCAAGCCCCCTAAAATACCACTGTACTGTTCATCCAAGATGAAATGGGAAAATTTCATGCTTTCACCTTCGTATTATGTTGAATCAACCTCAAAATATGAATCACCATATCCCAATTGTGTATATATATCGATGGGATGATCGATTTCGCAAGATTTGACTCGTTTGTGGCGTCCGAGCCCTCTAAAAGTGCCCTGACACTGTTCACCCGAGAGGAAAGTATAAATTCGCATGCTTTGCCTCTTCTTAATTGTGATGAAACTTATGTTAAATATTTTTGTTAAATTATAAGCCCCGAAAATGTGTATTTGTAGACCCGAAGCAAGGGAATGAGTCTCGGAGGCTTCTAAAATGATATTTGACCATCGGAGGTAAGAAATTCTAAACTCTCTTGTAAACTTGGATTAAATTGTTGAAAGGGATTGAGTCCCATAGAAAGATGAGAATTGATCAAGTAAATGGGAGGGAATCCACAAAGTGCAATATGATTGGTTTGATCTCTCGGATGGAGATATGTGGTGGGAATATGATTTCCCCGAGTGAAGAATGTATATGGCAAATGGTGAATTCCTCCTCAAAGGATTGAAACTAATCTTGAAATTAGGACCATGGTTCATAGGGATAGTAATCTCTAACTTACCATGTCCATCACGGTGTGAACCTAAGGAATACTTGGTCACGTATTCTGGCTGCTCATGGGAGTGGGTGATGTTCGTAGTACGCTTTAAAATACTACTATGAAAGAATGAGGATTGCCTTGGTCCCTGGGGGATATCGGGCGAATTGAGGTGGCCAAGTATTGCAAGCCTAAAATGTAGCCAATGGTCGAGTGTTGTAAACCTAAAATATAGCCGTGCTTTAGAATGTGTGGCAAACACATTCCTTTCCTCGTTCTCTCACATCATTGGTTAGTATGACCTACTAGCCTGAGTTCGTAAAGATTAATGAAAATAATGAAAATGAATAACGTAACCGGTGCAAACATGCAAATCAGATGATCCCAGTTGTCCCATTTTCCTCTCATGATTCATTGTTATTGAGATTATGTGTTTCCCTCATCCAATTTTTGCTTTCACTGTTATCTGCTATTGTTAGTGATGTATGATAATATTTGTTGAATTGTATACTCACTCTTGCTGTTTCTCCTTCTAGATGAGAACATTAAGTCGGTGCCTGATTAGTTAGAGTAAGGAGAGGGACTTGCTCGAGGAGATTCGTTGGATGTTAAAAATTTGAAGATTTGATTACGTCTGCTATGATAGAATGTAAACAGTCATTTAAGGATTAATGTGGTTTGTTATTATTTTATAGTTATTATTATACTTTCATAGGTTTATGAATTTAGTTATACTTCCATATTTATGTTGATATTTTGGATTTTGTTTAGTCCTAGATGGCATCTCCTTAGATCCAATACGGTAGATAGGAGTTTTGTGTTAGAGCCATGGATGGTGTGGCAGATTTGTGGTCCTGTATATTGTGTTATAGGTCTTAATGTTGAAATTAGATAGTTGTGTGCTTGTTCAGGTTATTTTAAACAGGTTGTATTTTTTATTTTCATCTAATTGTAGAGAAAACTTTGCCAAAATTTCTACAAAATCCATAATTATAAATTATGGGCATTAGTTTATGTTACAATTGATGGAGATTGTTTAAGAAAAATAACCCGTTGCGTCACAGTGCTGCTGCTTAGCTGGCAGGCCAGAAGGCTCTTGGATAACCAATGCCCTAGGCAGCCTCTGGGGTGTGGCAGGTGGCATGGGTGTAAGGATCAAGATTTCATAAATCATAATTAAATAAATTAAACTAAAATATTAAGATTAACGAACGATAAAACTGATGCGTACCTGGATCCGTCTTCGAATAGATTCGGATTCTTCTGGATAGTTTGAACCGACTTCGTTCACTGAGTACGAATCCTGCACACCACTAAAACGAGTAAGAGGTCAGCGTTATCGGCGGAAAGTTGTCCCACCGAAAACACTCCGACGCTCATGTCAGTAAAACAGTCTCCTGAATGAATGAAACTGAAAAGAGAGTTAGAGAGAAGCAGAGTGTGTTTCCCCCGATGTAAGAGAGGCGTGAGACCTTCTTGAATCAGGGAGGTGGGAAGGCAGTAAATGGCCGTGAGAGGCGCGTTTGTGTGCCTTAGGTGAAGGTGTCTGGAGTAGCAGAAAGCTCCAAACAAGGCTGAGAGCACTTGGTCTGCGCTGTGCGTGATTAAGAGAGTAATCCAGAGCCTAGTTGAGAGTCTCAATCAGAGAGTATCATTGAGAGCCTCTGTGAAAACGTTCAAGAGAGTATCAACGAGAGCATGCCCTGAATAATGATTCAATGGCTTCTTTTGTAGCTGAGAGGCCAATCCTCCTCCTTTGGAAGGAGCGATTGCCTTCCTGATTTGCTTGCAGACTTGCTTTCTGGAGCAGATGCCGGTTGTCATGTTGATTATGATTGTTTCCTTGTGAGGCGGTCAACAACCTTCCAAGTAGGTTTCTTTCCTCCTCAGTATATTACCGTTGGAGTGCCTTGGCTGGCAAGAAATTGAAAAGATCTGGCACTTTCCTTCTCTTGAAGGACGCCAATCTTGTTAGTATCCTTTCTGGTGTAAATTGAGATCGTGGAAGATACTTAGAAAGTTGTGGTTGGCCGCCTGATGAGTCGTGGGCCCAAACGGAGCAGGCCCATTACTGTAGAAAGGCGTCATTTGGGCCCAATGCGTAGGGCGCAGACGGTCAACGTCTGAGTTGACCGTCAGCGTGTTGGCCGCCTTCGTGGTGAACGAAGGGAGAGTAGCTAGCGATTAACTGATGGGCTGTGGGCCAGAATGGAATAGGCCTATTACTACAGCGAAGCCTCTAAAGGCTCAATCGAGTTGCGCAAGGGCAGTCAACATTGCGTTGACCGTCTTGGGCTTTCCAATTCCTGGGTCCGTCTTCTCACTGGGCCGTCAAAAATGTTGACTGGCCTTCTTGGGCTTCCGTTGACTTTTCTTTGGGCCAGCCCATTACTGGTGTACCCATCAAAAACCCAGAAGCCAAGAACTCACCCCGAGATGCAATAAAAATTTAATTGATGAAACCGATTTAAATTTTGGATAATAAAAGATAAAACAAATGATAGAAAAATAATTCGGTTAATAAATTCTCAATTGATTAGTAATTAAATTAATTTCGGTTAATAATAAGATGACTTGATTGCCGAATTTACACCGGATTAATAATCGAATTCAGCCCAATTGATCAAATATAGTGAAAATCAAATTAATGAAATAAAATTTAATATATTACAACACACAAACACACACACATACTCAGCTGAAATTCAGCATGGGAAGGCATGGCATCGGCAGCAGTCGGCAGCCCCAAGTTTCAACCAAAATTTCAATAATTCTATAAAGAATTTAATCCATTCATGGCATAAGAATCCTCACACACACGAAACACTTATAGAATTTAACAAAAATTAAGGAAAAGAAGAGGAGTGGAGCACAACACCAGTAAGGAAAAATCAGCAATGCTGATTTCAACATACTCCACATAAATTTAAGGAAAAGCTGAATATAATTCCATCAATTTTACTGCCACATGGAAGCCATCCAAAGCCACCAAATAACCCTATGAATCAGCAAAATTTATCAAAAAAATTTAGCCCAAAATTTAGATGATTCATCAAAATAAGGGGAGTAAAATCTGGACAGCTCAATTGAAGGAAAATTCAAGAAAAATGATAGGTGGCAGCTATATATTTAACTAGGGATAATTCAACTATTTTACCAGCTTAATATATATAGTGAAAGTGAAAAAAAGAAGAAAAAACAAAGAGGAAAATGAGAATATAGAACAAAAATAGAGAAGGAAAACAAAACAAAAGAAGGAAGCTCGGTTGGCAACTTAAAGTTCAAGATTAAATTTAAAATTATTCTAGGCAAGAACACCTCCACTTCTTTGATTTGTTGATTAATTCTTGATAATATCTTCAAGTATTGTTACTCTAATACTTAAAATCCCTGCAGTTATTATGCTAGAACAGGTAAAAATCAGAATCATGCACCATGAAATTCGATTTTTGCAGCTTGCTGATATGTTTAATTTTTTATACTATTAAGGGCCGATTTATCCCATGAAAATTTTAATATAGAAACTTTTTTATGTTGACTAATTCACTATATTTTTGTTTTGGAATTATCCTTCATGAATTAAACCAATTCAATGACTTTAAAGTTAGCTGACAGTTTAAACCAAGAAAAATCAGGGACTTGCTGTTGATAGTGAATTTCTTTAAGATTTTAGTTAGTTCAAGCACTATAAAAAATTAGTATAGAAACTTTAATAAACCAGTTAAGATGTCATGAAGTTGGTATTAAAATTTCTTTTGAAAATTTGACCGGTTCAGCCTCTGAAAAAATTGAATATTACTAAACCGGCCAAAATGCATCAGGTTGCAGATTTTAGTATCAAAATCAGTATATAATGTTGAATCAGGCAAGTAAAATATTTAAAAATTTACATGAATTGGTTCAATGTCATGTGTTGATTCTAGAAATATAAGAGAATGAATTTTATATGGTGAATCGACTACTGAATCGGGCCTAAATTTAGTAGCATACCCGGCTAACAGTATCCATGCTAATACTGAAATTGTAGCAAATGAAAATGGATTGAACCGAGCCACAAACCGGCTGAACCGGTAGCCAATGTAGCTTAAGCACGTTAAGATGATGTTAAAGTGCCGGCTTGTAAAATTTTGCATGAATCAACCATTGAATCGGACCCCAAAATGATAATAGAACCGACTCCTGTATCCACGCTGATGCTGAACCTGATAGTTCATGAAAAACGGACTAAATCGGCCATGAACCGGATGAACCAACAGTCGACCCGACCAAGTCATCTAGTACTAAGGTCGAACTATTATCATGTGATCCGATTTTCAAAAATACATTGATTTGATTACTGAACCGGTGCCAGAATTGAAAATTGCCACTGAAATGTCCGATTTACACTTAATTGCCTACTTTGCTAATTTAGTATGAACCGGTTGGACAATTATAAATAAACCGGCTATATATGGTATGTTTAATTAATAAACTAGGTATACATCATTTGAATCGGTTGGCCATCGTAAGGACCGGTTGCTAAGAATTAAAAATAAACCGGTGGTTGGATTCAGATTTGTAAGTGAACTAGTGGATAAATGAATTAATTTAAATCGATTTTGGGTGCCTAACAAATTTATGAACCGGTTATAAATTTTGTATACGATGGTGAATCAGTTAGGATGATGAATCGAATATAAAAATCAGCAAGAATTTATGAATCATCAAAACCAGTTGATGCATAGGTTAGTGAACTGATTGATGAATTGGAAATCAAACGATATGTTATGCTAGCACATGTAAAAATTATAAGACTTTATTTTTCATGATATGTATCAATGTATATTATTGTACATGTATATGTTAATTTTTATGTATGAGTGGAAGTTAATATGATACCATTGAAATAAGTATTTTTTCTGAGATGAGAAAATCAAGAAGAAGAAGTAAGATTAAGTATAAGGGCTTACACTAGAAAATTTTAAGAAGAAAATCAAACCAAGGATTTATTTCAGCAGAAAGTATTCTCTGGCATGCCTTAAAATATTATAGTGTAAGATCATTGTCTGATAAGTAAATATCATTATGTGATTTATGGCCTCATCTATTGGGATATAATTTGTACGTACAACCCTATCATCGGGATGTAAATATGGAAGCTAAGGCTATGATTGTGTGGCGAGAATACACTCTATTCTGTCTTCAAATTGTAAACTTGAAAGTTAAGGCCATGATTATGTAGAGAGAACACAATCCATCTTGTCTTCAAAATGTAAACATGAAAGTTAAGGTCATATTGTGTGGAGAGAATACAATCCATCCTGTCTTCGGGATATAAATAAGGAAGTTAAGATCCTGATTATATAGAGTGATTGTGAGATCCCAAAATCCAATGGCTCAAAGCGTTGACCGAAATACCAAATCTAAACCGGCCGCCTTAAGCCTCAATCAAGTTCGGCCTTTCTTTAGTACAAAATAAGTCCTGCTCCACCCTTGCTAAATCAAGTCCGGCCATGTGAAATGACTAGCCAGTTTTGGAAGTGCAAGAGGCCGAAGTGGCCTTGAAATCCGGAGTGGCTCTTTGTGTTAGTAAGGCCGGAGTAGAATTGTGGATGCAAGGAGAAGAAATTCGAAATTTATTAAAAGGTGATGGACGAAGTGAATAATAAGAAGTTGACCGGAATTAGAGATATTGATCGGATTGGAAGAGTTGACCGGATTTGAAGATGTTGACCGGAATTGAAGAGTCGACCGGCAGCATTGGCAATAAATAAGGAGCAGTTGGCCAGAATAAATTAATAGAACTAAAGACAAAAGTAAACTTTAGGATTTAGTTAGAATTCAACTAGGCGGCGACCAAAAGGGAGTAGGTAAACTAATCTAGTTACTCCCACCTACCGTCTGCGAACAAGTACAGGAGTAAGTAACTTACCCCACTTACCCCACCAAACCCCTCCTCTATAAAAAGCCAGCGTCGGTTGGTTGAAATAGTCAGCCAATATAAGCAGAAAGGAGGGAGTGAAGGAAAAGCTTCAAAATGGTGATACTGGGCAACTCTCAGGCAAGTGTACCTCGGACGTTATTTTTAAGTTCATACTTTAAGAATACTGCAAGTGTACTCTGCTCTGCTTTTAAATTCATGTTTTGAGAATATTGAAGTGTACTCTGTTTTGAAATTCATGCTTTACTGCACGTGTACTCTGTTTTAAAGTTCCTACTTTATGCATTGAATATCCACCTTTTGCAATGTAAAATGAACTCCGTCTTCTGAGAAAATGAACTCCGGCCTTAAAATGAACTCCGGCCTTAATCTAGAAAGAACTCCGGCTTTTAAGTTAGTTCACTCCGGCCTTTATGAAAGAAAGAACTCTGATTTTAAAGGAATTTGCACTCCGGTTCTAAAGGAATTTCACTCCAGTTTTTAAGAAGGAATTGCACTGCGGTTTTAAAGGAATTTCACTCCGATTTTTAAGAAGGAATTTGCACTCCGGTTTTAAAGGAATGTCACTCCGATTTTTAAGAAGGAATTTGCACCCCGGTTTTAAAGAAAAAACCATCCGTCCTTTGAGTAAAAAGTACTCCGTCCTGTTAGTAAAAAGCACTCCGTCCCTTTTTATGAAAATCACTCCGACTTTTAAGCACTCCGACTTTTTGACACTCCGACTTTTTGAGAAAAAGCACTCCGGCTTTTTAAGCACTCTGGCTTTTTAAGGAAAGCACTCCGGCTTTTGAGCACTCCGGTCTTTTGAGAAAAGCACTCCGGATTTATGAAACTTTGACTTTTAAAGTACTCCGTTCTTTGAGTAAAAAGCACTCTATCCTTTCAGTGAAAAGTACTCCGTCCTTTGAGTGAAAAGCACTCCGGCTTTTTAAGCACTCTGGCTTTTTGAGAAAAGCACTCCGGCTTTTTGTGAACAAGCACTCCAGCCTTTGGGCACTCTGGCTTTTTAAGCACTCCGGCTTTTTGAGCACTCCGGCTTTTTGAGCACTCCGGCTTTTTGAGAAAATGCACTCCGACTTTTATTAAAAGAGAACTCCGGCTTGTACTGAAAATGAACTCCGGCTTGTATTGAAAATAAATTTCGACTCCGAACTGAAAATGAACTCCGGCTTTACTGAAAATGGCTTTTAAAGAAGGAAGTATTTCTGCTTCTGTTATTTTGGACCCTGGACTCACTACAGTCTGGATAGGTTCTCCGGCATGCCTTAGGACTTTTCGGTGGTAATCGAGGATAACTCTGTCCATGGAGCGATTCATGGTTTGCCCTGTCCTCAAGGGCGTTAAGCCAGGAGGGACATAGGCCGACCTTCGGGTGGCACACAGTACAGATATCCCTCGGGATGGGATATATATGACATGATAGGCCTTGGATTATGTGGACTGAACATAATCTATCCTCGATTATTTGCCCCCTTAGCTGGTAGGGTACACTGGTAGGGTCTGAAATTGTTGAGTTATGTCACAATAAAAGATGAAAATGTATTGTACAGTGAAAAATAATGATAGAGTATCATCTGAGAAAAAGATGATAATGAATCGTATACAGTGAAAAGATGACAGTGAACAGTATAGAGTATTGTTTTCAGTTTTACCATACGTCAGTAAAGTTTATGATTGTTGTTTTACAGTCTATAGTGTAATGATTTATGAAATATGAGATTTAATATCGTTATAGTATGTCTTTACTAATTTTCCAGGCGATGTTTGATTAAACATTCTGGTTATGTATGGTTATATGATCGTTTTGGCATAACCGTTTTACAGTTCATATGCATGTACCTTGTTGAGACTCGGCTCACTGTTTTATATTTCTTTCCCTTCAGATGAAGCTTTAGAACTTGTGCCTGACGAGTTGGAGTGATTAGAGCTTGCCTGAAGAATTACTAAAGACCTCGGAAGTTTATTTTGGAGAAATATTATTGTAATGACTTGATGGATTTCTATGGTTAGACCTTTTTGATTATGTACTCGGAAATGAATATTTTGGAATGAATATGAATACTTTCGCAAGTGTTAGAATAACTTCCGCTATACTTATTATGGTTAAAAGTATATGGGTCCTAGATGGCATCTGTGATCCTGTATTGCACCCAATTGGTTTAGTTGGGTTTTCAATTGTGTTATGAATGACGGAATAAAAAAAAATCCGTTCCGTCACAGTGATAATAATCTATCATGTCTTCGAGATGTAAATAAGAAAGTTAAGGCCTTAATTGTGTGGAGTGAATACAATCCATTCTATTTTTGGGATGTAAATAAGGAAGTTAAGGTCTTAATTATATGGAGTGATCACAATTCATCCTATCTTCATAATGTAAATAAGAAAGTTAAGGGCTTATATTGTCTGGACTGAGTATAATCTAGACATCGATCGGTCGTTCTGTTAGTTAATAAGGCCTACTAACCCTAGTTCTTAAAGTATGAAAATGATAAATGTACTGGCAAGTACATGTATCAGGAAAAAAAAAGAAGTTAATTGCATCATGAAAATATTCTAAAATTATATATATTTTTACATGTATCAGGATTCTTATTCATCTCTATGATATTTTTTTTGATAAAGTTATACATGTCCTTGATTATACTGTATCTTGTTGAGCACTTGGCTCACTCTTTTGCTATTTTTCTTATCCTTCAGATATTTCACAGGAATTCATACTTGGTGAATAAAAGTAAAAAGAAGAAATATTAGTTATGTTGTAATTAATAATGATGTAACTAATTTAGTTTAAGTGATGATATATAAACTTACAATTTTGTAAGCATTTCAGGAATGTAAATATTTTAGTAATGTTAGTTTAAAAGTGTGTTCATAAATTTTGTATGGTTATCTTGTAAGTTTTGTTAAAATTTTATAAGGTGAGTTTGAAATTTTAGTTGGTATCTTTCCTTATCACAAAGTTAGTTTCATATTATTGTTGAACGGATGTCAGAGCCATTAATAATATAGTATTATTTTGGATCCTATGTATTATAATTTATTGTGACGTGCGGATGCTTATGACATAAAAATGAGGTAAGCATACGTTCCCTTTGATTATAACAAGCAATATTGTTGAGCAAAAAGGGTAATATATATATATGATGTTAATAACGGATATAAGAACATAAGACATGACAGCGGGGATAGCACTGCCTCAGAGCCAAGCTCCCATGTGGTAGCAACAGGAAAACAGAGTAACCAAATATCAAAATATATCTGGGTACAGGCAAGCTATCGGGATCCCCAGAGACACTAGAATCTCATGCAGTTGCCTTTCAAGTGGAAGTCGGAGGCCAATGCATCGGTGCTCCTCATAA
The DNA here is from genome assembly GCA_025585075.1 of Nepenthes mirabilis. Lineage (NCBI taxonomy): Eukaryota > Viridiplantae > Streptophyta > Magnoliopsida > Caryophyllales > Nepenthaceae > Nepenthes > Nepenthes mirabilis. Next base: position 21,227 of record JAODPA010132130.1, on the reverse strand, counting down.
ACTATAATGAATTCTGGAGGAGGAGAACAAGCCACATCCCTGACACCAAGGATTGCGAACGAGATAAGGCCGAAAAGGTAGCCCTCATCGATTAAAAGCTCCATAGCCCTATCGGACAAATTTGATCGAATATTGGAGACATCTCGAAAAGCCATTTGAGTGTTGTGCAAATCGGTAAGAAGTATAACAAATTAAAGTAAAGATACTCTGAAAGTAATGGAAGAAACAGCTTGGGGGTTAGCGCTTAAATAAGCGATGACCCTGCCAGGAACGTCATCATTTGATGGAGGTGAATTAACGCGTCCCCCACAACAGCAGCGACATGTGCCTTCGCCCAAGTAAACTGTAGCATGTCTTTTCATGAGCATAATAATAACGCCCGATGCCTTGCTTTCCCTCGTAGTCAATATGCTGAGACGCTTGATTGAAGTGACTGTGACATGGCGCAATCAATGATGTCTTGACACGCTATTTTCCAAGGCTAAAAACACATGGCATGTGGCCCAAGCAGGCTCAAGGCTAATTCGCCCAGCAAGCCCCTCTTCCAAGCACTCGGGAGGCCAGCTAAGAGGCAAATCACCAGAAGACTAACTCGTCGGCTGCCAGAACTGAAAAGCAAGTGGACGCCAAGCAACTCACAACTACATACAAGCATTTCAACCATCCAAAATCATACGAAAGAGTCGGAAGACACATGGTAAGAGACAGAGCAATGCTTCGAAGTTCCATTCATTAACTTCTTCTACAAAGTATAAGACTTACATCGGCGAACGTATATGGGAAAAGAAGGAAAGTAAAATACATGAAATGACAATTCGATGGCAATCCCCTGAAAAGTAGTTTTAGAGAGACAGACCCCGAGGAGATAGCCACCCCAGGTAGCACGGCGCAACCATGTTCTAGGAGATTATCTCTTTGTCACCCGTCCCAACTGAAAACCAAGCACTGCACGGGATGAATGGAAAGCCATTCCCTTGTGAAGAGTGGATGGAGACATGATGCACCAGTCCCATCTCGAGAAGCATTCAAGCCCATGAACGACCTCCGGGGCACACCAAGCGTTGAGCTGCTTGATCGCAGGGGAAGCCGGCTTGAGCCTCACTCAACACCGACAAGGGAACGAACATAACAATGGCCCTACGATCAAACCACCCTCATTACGACATCAAAGAAGTCAAGGGAGGAGTATTACGACAAACTTCAAGCACTTCTTCGAATATCACAGAATTCCATCAGATCCTAGTGGGAGGTAGTGAAGGACCTATGTAAGATCTAAACTCTCACACCACTTGGCTAATGTGAAGATGATCAATGGAGTAAAGTACAAGGAGCCCATCCATTTATAGCCAGGGGAGGAGATCGACGAGCCACAAGTGAGAAGTCACATCTCCCAGTATCAATCATCGAGAACCAATAAGGAATCATCGCCAGACCTCGAATCAGCATCAAAATCTTTCCAAACAGATCAGTGAATCCTTGCATCCCTATACAAAAAGTTGCATGGCGCCTAGGAAAGGAGTACAACCCTCGGGAACTAGTGACTAAGTATCTTGGGAAGGAATGCATGACTTGGCCCAATTGGAGACGTCCCATCATCTGATATATTAGGAATTGGCAAGGTCCAGTCACCCAGTGTGGGGGGCTAGTGATAGGTTTAGCTATATTATGAGCTGATCCAAGTCCAAGCCAGGTTCATCCGCAAAGCAAAGCCCCATGAGGACTGGGGCCTAGAAAGCTCAACGGTAGGTCCAGACAAGCAACACATAGTGGGCCAATGGAGATAAGGACTAATCAGGCCCAACAGACAGCTCTTACAATACGACTAATCATGATGGAGGAATCCTCCAGCCTAGCGGCTATAGCCTAGTCAGCACAAAGGGCACCGATGCAAACACCTACCATTAATGGTCGTAGTCAATGATCAGAAAGGGGGCTACTATTGGCAAGCCATTGCCACCTACTAGCATTGTTCAACAATCACCCGTCGGAATGGTTAGGCAAATGTAAGTAAGGACCATCAGCGGTCACACTACTATTGCAAGGCAACAACTAAGACATCGGCTATGATTATCGTCGAGACAGGTTGGTGAATCCTAGTAAGACACCTATTGTGAGCCTTGGCATCAACATCATCTCTACAAAACATTACAAATGCCCTTCGCCATCGCAGGAGAAGGGAGAGACTAAAAGCAGCATACAAGAGTTTAGAAAAAACTAAACTCTCTTTTGATCTCACAACTCTTTCTGTCTCGCCAACTTTCAAAGTCGCTCCTCGTCGAGTGCACCATCAGAACTTAGCACTCAGTTAACTCTCAAAGTCGCCCCTGTCGAGCACATTCTCGAAGCCCAGTCTTCCACAAAACTCACTTTCCCCCACATAAGTGCATTCAGACATTTTCTTATATCATCACATCTTTTCATCAATTGAAGAAGATATCTGACTTGAGTGTCAGAGAATAAATTAATGAGTGAGTCCTGCTAATCCTCTGACCTCTTATTCATTGTTTGTGGTGCGTAAGACTTAGGTTACTAGAGACGAAGATTGAACCTGCTTAAATTCAACCCGTCGCAGAAGACCTAACAACTTCCTAATCGGTACAATAACCTGAATCCAGGGACGCATCATATATAGTTATAAACAAATTATTTTAAAAGAAATTTGCTACCCAAATATATAATACATTAGACTACATATAAGCATATTTTAAAAAATTGGTGTTGTGTATGAAAATCCCTACCCATTTTCCCAAATAACAGCATTAAATTAGTAGGCACTTGTTATGTAAGCCTCAAATGAGTATTGACACAACAACACTCAAATGAAAGTATTTGAAAGAAAATATGGAGGGAGCAAGATCATAAAAGAAAAAAATAGTAGAAGATTAGGAGTTCATTTTATAGAAAAGGGCTTAAAATTCATACCATTTCATTTATTCTAATGCGTCCTTGATCCAAATTTTGAGCAGATTTGGGTCGAACTGTTCGACAGATTTCGATCTCTGTCCTCTGAGTTTCGGATCCTGCACGCCACAATTTCAAACAAGAGGTTAGGTGACGACGGGATTTGGTCTTGAAAAGGAACGTTTCTACACAATTATACAATAACTTTTCGACCCCGTGTAGGATTAGCGGAAGTAATATAAAATTAAATATTCAATACACGTAATAAATCGGTCAAGCTGCTATTCCTAGATAAATATGGTAAGTGCAGAAATAGAAAAACTCAAGAATATAACCACAGGAGATAAATAAAATAACCATAAAACATAATAAATTACCATAAAAAAACTCCCCCTAACAAGGATAATCTCCCCCTAAGGTAGAGATCTACTTCTCCTTTTTGTCACAAATGACCAAAGGGTAAGTGAGCGCACTCTTCTTGATCCATAGTTTTTTACCATGGTTTATAGTGTTGCTCAAGTTCATCACTTGAACATTTATAAGATTGATGCGGTGAATGAGATGCTCTATATTTGAGTTTTGCTGAAATTTATTTTGACGTGATGTTACAGGACAGTAGGGGCGAATATGTGACGGACCGGACACATTCCACCGCATGCAGCCGCCCGTCGATCGAAACTGGTATAAACTCTGGTTAAAAAGGGTGGACTCAAAATTTTTCTTTCTTTTATATAAACATACATCGCGTGCACAGGATTGCGTAAGGTCCAACTTCGTGAGTTAGCAGCCAGGGGTCGTGGTTTTTCTCTCTCTTGACCGGCCAAGACGAGGTCGGTCGGACATAAAGGTATCGGACAAACTGAGATGCCACTAGGAATCACAAATTTCTCAGACCACAACATCGTACGGAAGCATTCTAATATTCATTAATCTTTAGCAACAGAAGTAATTTACAAATCTTTCCCAAAACATCAAAAGCGAAAACATCAATTTTGCTTCTTCGCTGCTTAAGTTCCGGCCAACTATCCTGCCTATTTAGTCCTTCGGACCTCATTCTTTCTCGTCTGGCATAAACTCATCATCACCGTCATTTGAAAAATAGAAGGGGTGAGCTAGGGAGCCCAGTAAGGTACTCATGCATAAATCATGCATAATCATGAGCAGAATGCAATAGAGGCATATATGCATGCAGTTTCGTAAAACATGACCAGAGTCATTGCAAACAAATTTCGAATTCATGCAATTAGATTCCCAAAATCATGCTTAAATTCATTTCCGTCAAAAACCCGCTACATTTAAGGTCAGTAGTCAAGACCATCCAAAACGCTACATTTAAGGTCCGTAGTCATGACCAATCAAAACGCTACATTTACGGTCTGTAGTCAAGACCCTCCAAAACGCTACATTTAAGGTCTGTAGTCAAGACCCTCCAAAACGCTACATTTAAGGTCCGTAGTCAAGACCCTCCAAAACACTACATTTAAGGTCCGTAGTCAAGACCCTCCAAAACGCTACATTTAAGGTCCGTAGTCAAGACCCTCCAAAACGCTACATTTAAGGTCCGTAATCAAGACCCTTCAAAATGCTATATTTAAGTTTCGTAGTCATGACCAATCAAACAGAAACATTTAAGGTCTGCAGCTCTCGACCATCAAACACTCAGTTTCGCAAATCATGCTTTTTCAAAAATCAAGTCGAAGATGCACTTAACCGGAGGTCTTTTTAACAAAAGCCGGAATTCTTTCTAACAAAACCGAAGTTCTTTTTATCAAAGGTCGGAGTTCTTTTTTTTACAAAAGTCGGAGTTCCAAAAGTCGGAGTTCTTTTTACTAAAAGTCGGAGGTCTTTTTCTTAAAAGTTGGAGTTCTTTTTCTTAAAAGTCGGAGTTCTTTTTACCAAAAGCCGGAGTCCTTTTTATCAAAAGCTGGAGTCTTTTTTATCAAAAGCCGGAGTCCTTTTTATCAAAAGCTGGAGTTCTTTTTATTAAAAGTCGGAGTCCCTTTTAACAAAAGTCAGAGTACTTTTTATCAAAAGCCGGAGTCCTTTTTATCAAAAGTCAGAGTTCTTTTTATCAAAAGGCCGGAGGTCATTTTATCAAAAGTCTGAGGTCATTACATGCAATAACCGGACACTTTAAAACATGATCGTGGCCAAACTTCATGCATTTAAGTAAAATATCCAAATAACAGATGACCAAAGTAAATTACCATAACATGCTTTACGTGAAAACTTAACAATATTCCTCGTCAAACTTCAACATAAATTCATAAAAATCAGGTATACTTACATTTCAAACATGAGCTTTAAAAATAGGGAGTACACTTGCCTGGATTGGGTCTATGAATCTTTTACTAGATTTTGGCTCGAAGTTCTTAACGCCTTTACCTGGTCGTTTGCCTAACTTCCTATCCTAACTCATGGGGAGGGCCATTACTTATAGGCGTTGGGATTGGTGGTAGTAGGTAGGGTAGGTCAACTGCTTGTACTTCTTTGTTTGCTCCCATTGCCTTTCTAGTTGGTCAGCAGGGTGGTTGGGAGTAGGTTACCTACTCAAATATGGTCATTCTGACTTTACTTTTCATAAGGGCTTCTTTACTGCTTCGGTTAACTGGCGTTGCAGGCATGGTTATCTTGACTTTACTTTTCGTAATGGCTTTCTTTATTATTTTCGGTCAACGTTACTTACCTGTAACACTTCCGGTCAACTGGCGTTGACTGGATTACTTTCCTCTTTTCCTTCCCTGCCGGATAAGCCTTCCTTTACGTTTTTCGGTCAACATACATTGACTGAATTTCGTCTTTCTTCACGTCTTCCGGTCAACACTCGTTAACCGGATTTCCACTCTTATCACATTTTTCGGTCAACAATGACACAATTTCTGTCAACTTAACTACCCCATCTCGCCTCCTGGTCTTTCATTACTTCCGGTTTCACATTTTCGATCAATTGGTGTTGACCGGATAAATATCCTTCACATTTCTAGTCAACTGGCGTTGACCGGATAAACTTTCTTTTATTTCAACATTATATTAATTTAATGACTGCGACTTTCTATGATTTAGAATTTGGGCCTTTACAGAATATGGCCACTGAAACCACACCCATGGATGTTTGGATGAATGTAGTATTAATATTAGAGTTATACCTTTGTTTGCCAACGGTTTGTGACTTGACCCAATGAGATGGGAAAACTCTTAATGGTTGATTAGTACAGTCAGACGATTTGCTGCTTTATCTTGGGAGGGATGTGGGTTGGACAAATACAGTTCTAGATTTAACATTGGCATTTAAGAAATTTTTTGCGTGACCCAACCCGGTTTATTTTCTTTAATTTTTTCCAACCCGAGCATATGGTCCAATTTTTTGGACCTATTTAAAAATTATTTCAAATCATTGGGAGCAGTCTCAAAATCAAATTCGAGAGTCATGAGTTTTTTAGAAAAAGATTTTTTCAATTTCTCAATTTCTTGAACTTTTGTATCTAACTCGAATTTAACAGGTAATTTTTTTTTCATTTTTGTTAGTTTATACTTTGATGACACATTCATTTTCTTGATCTGTAGGTATTCTTTAAACAATTTATTATAAGCATCTTGAAAGTCATACAATCCAACTTCTGACTTATTCTCAAAGTCATCGGATAGTTTAAGATTTTTTTTCTAAACTTTCATCATTTTTACATATCAAGGACATAGAAGCCATATACTAGACATAGCCATTTTTAGTGCACCTTTCATTATCTGTGTCTTCTTTATCACTTAATGTTGTATTAGCTTTTAAAGTTTGACTTTATTGGCATTTAAAATTTAGGTATTCAGCATGATAATGATGAAAACCTTTACACTCGTGGCATTAAACTTCTTGGGTATTTTTCGATTTGGACTCCTTAATTTCATGTCGTTCATTCTTCTCAAATTTATGTGATCTTTTTAAATCTATATTTGGTTTGTCTGATGAAGATTTATTTTTCTTCAAAAATTTTTTAAAATTCTTAACAAATAAGGAAAAATCGTCATTGCTACACGATTTTTAATCGGAGTCTCGGTTTCTCTCTTCCCTACTCGATTTTAGAGCAATTGATTTATATTTTCTTGACTACAAAAGTGTGTGTTCGTAAGTTTGGAGAGATTTTACAAGCTTTTTAATTTTTATTTTATCAAGATCTTCACTTTCTTTGACTGCAGTGACTTTAGGTCTAAATCGCTTGGGGAGTGATCGAATGACTTTTCTAACTATTCTATATTCAAGGATTCATTCTCCTAAATTACATGTGGAGTTCACAATATCGTTTGATTGAGTATAGAATTCATCGAACGTTTCATCATTTTTCATACGAATTTCTTCAAATCTGGCAGTTAGCATTTTCAATTTTGAATTTTTGACAAGTTTGGTGTCTTGGTGAGTGATTTCAATAATATCCCACGTATCTTTTGAGGTCTCGCACATAGAGATACGTTTAAACTCTTCGGGTGATATAACCATAAAAATGGTATGTAATCCCTTACTGTTCTAATTACAGGTATTAAGTTCTTCTTTTAACCACAAAAATAAAACTTTTGGTTCATCGTTGGTAGAACTTCTGGGTGGTGTCCACCCCATTTGAGTGCTAGCCCACATTTTCTTATCCATCAATTTTAGGAAGGTTCTCATATGAACCTTTCAATAGGTATAATTGTTCCCATCAAAGAAGGAAGAAATGGAGAGCGATCTACTCGTATACATCTTGATCGGGGGTCATGGATCGAGGTATGTCTCTGATACCAATTGAAAATGAACGTTTTCACACAATTACACAATAACTTTTTGACCTTGTGTAGGATTAGCGGAATCAATACAAAATTAAATATTCAATACATGTAATGAATATTTATGTCTAGATGCCAACAACAATAATATGCATAAAAATATATAATAATAAGTAATAATAAAAAGAGACAATTTTTTGTGATGGAGGAAAAAACTCGATACCCACTATAATCGAGAAAAATCCTTTGGGCTTCAACGGCTACAGAAGAAATTCACTATGAAAATCAACTTATAGATCGGGTGTTATAGACGCGCTAACCTAGTCGACTTACTCCTGTCTTGTAATCCCTACCAAGGAACGCCTTGGATTTGCCTGTGACAACATAATCGGTTGCCTTCTAGTCTTCACGTCGATCTTCTCTCACGAACCGCTAAAGCTCAGTTTCCACGCCTCCCACATCACTCACGAGGGATTGTAGGCAAGAACGAAGGTGTGTTCAAATAGTATGAGAGGATGAGAAAATTTTGGCAAACTAACACATGCAAATGGTGTAACTTTCTCCAGTGGACACAAACGCTTTTCTAAAAGTAATGAACGTGGCATTTTGTGTTTCGATTTTCTTTTTTAGAAACCCTCAGAGATGAAGAAGAAAGGGTCATATATATAGAGAAGCCCAAATGGTTTCAAAAATAATAGATCTGTTAGACACAAAAGGACCGTGCCGCTCGAGCACAAAATAGGGTTAGATGTTTTTGTGCCCTGGCGCTCGAGCGCAGATTGGGCCCTCCACGAGCGTACCTATTTTGGAAAGCACACCTTGTTGGCACCTCAGGAGCTCATCGAGCACCTAATTCAGGAGAGGGTGCCTAGTTGGCGCCTCGAGGGCCGATTGAGCGCCACTCTCCGGAAGGGGTGGAACGGAGGATAGAGAGGCGAGAACGCTGAGGATGTGACACGTACGACCTTCAGGTATGAAACTAATGAAGATCTTCTAGGCCGATATATTGTTGTAGACACCGAACACACCAATAAGAGACCAAATAACCAATCTGACCCGATCACTGAATATGCCAACTCAAAATACAACTAACAGGTCCCACCGAAAATGCTCTGACTCTCAAGTCAGTAAGCAGCCTTCTGAGAATAGAAGGTGGATCAAGAGAATGTAAAAATAGGTGCTTGAAGTGTGTATATGGATGTAGGTGGGCAGTGCACTGATTGAGAGAGTGGCTTTGGATGCTCGTGGAGAGCACTTTCTCCAAGTATTGAGTTTGCAAGAAAGTAATAACAGAGAGAAAGGGAGAGAGTGTTAGGATGCTCGAGAGTTAGAGAGTTTTTGAGAGCTTGAATTTTCTTGAGGGTGTTTAATGGGCAAGAGAAAGTGTGCCTCTAGAGTGAGTTTCCATGGCCTTTTATAGCCATGGCCTTGGGCTGTCTTTCTTACACAGTGAGGCTGGATGCCCGCCTTTTGTAGGGGGATCATTGCCTTTTTTGCGTAGGTGTGAGCACCATTCCTGGCTGTAATGATCAAGGAGGTGGATCTCATTCCTTCTACGCATAATAACCGTTAGGGTTTCCTACAGATTGTGCGTGGATTTTGGTTCCTTCCTTCCGGGATGTGCTCTGATTCTGGGAGGTTCCGTTACAACGAAGATTTCCTTTCTTAGATATGCAAAAAATTAGGATAGACGACTGTTGTAGCTTGAAAATGGATGTGTGGGCTAATTTAGGCATGGGCCGCGTTTATCTTAGGTCTCAGCCGGCCTACTTGCCACTTCTACGGTCAACGAAAGCATTGATTGGATTAGGCTTAGATGGGCTTTCATTGAACTTGTGCCACTGTCGGCCTACTTGCTTATTGTTCGGTCAACGGCAACGTTGACTGTCCTCGATAGAAATGGACTGCTGTGGATTTGGATCGTTTCCTCCTTTGTGAGCTAGCCTTCTATTAGCGTCCCCATTACTAGCCCCCATACTGGTGGCCTGGGACTCCGGCCTCCAACATGTTCATGATGGGATACGTCTAACTGTCTAACTTGTGATAGAAAGTTTGAGGAGGAAATTGTCAGTGGCTCTTGGTCTGTTGATCACATTGCTTGTGACTGTTGACCATAACGTCAAGATCCGAAGAACAAAGCTAGAGAAAACATTGACCGGATTTGTTGACCGTCCCAGTCAGAATCCAGATAACTGAGTTGGAAGGAGAGTGTTGTTCGGATTCGTTGATCGCAACGTCAAGATCCGGTGAGCCGTGCTGAAAAAAGCAATGACCGGATTCGTTGACCGTCCTAATAAGAATCCGGAGAATTGAGTCAGAAGGAGAGAATTGACCGGATTTGTTGACCGCACCGTCAAAATTTGGAGGACTGAGCTTGGAAGAATGTTGACCAAATTCGTTGAACGCCATGTCAGAATCTGGAGAACTGAATCGGAGAGAGTGTTGATAGGATTCATTGACTGCCACGTCAGAATCCGAAGAACTGGTTGTGGATTGAATTGATGCGTTATTATGCCGCCGGATCGGAAGTCAAAAAGTTTGTAGAACTGCTTCAATACTCTGCCCCGTGTCGTCATGCAGTGAATTCACAATCCCGGTAATTAATTTACCAGAAGATCAAATTTGGTTGTGCCCTCTCTGAAAACAACACGTGTCTATCATGATGGACGCACATTTTTTATGCGCTGTCCTACTCCAACGGCTATGTACTTTATAAAAATGGTGCGCCAATTAAAACTTCCCATGCTTTCCTTCTCAAATATTCTAGTCCTTGTCCCTCTTCCGGTTGCTACTCTCATGGCTCCTTCCATTTCAAAAATTGCCTCAGTTATTTCCATCGGTGAGGTAAGAAAGTTATACATCGAGTTCAATATCCCGCCATAGATTATGTTCTCATTGCCCAGGAAGCAGGATAGGGCCTGCTCTCCTCCTGCAGGCCACATTACTGTATACGAGGCTCAACTGAGCAGTGCGCTTCGCCTCTTTATACCAGAGGAGCTGCTCACCATTTTTACGGCACTTGGAATCCCTATCGCACGGCTTCACGTGAATGTCGTGTGATATCTTTGCTCCTTGCGGGTTTTCCTCCGTCACCACTCACGGCTGCTGATGGTGGAAGCCGTAAGGGTGATGTTCCGATTCACCAAATTGGCGACTGGATCTTCTTGTCTCCCAGGGAGCTTCGCATTAGCAGCACGATCTATAACTCCCTCAAGAATTGGAAGGATCATTTCTTCTTCCTTCGCATTGCTGATACCTGGCCCTTGTCCCGGGATTAGGGCAAGGTTCCCGATTGCCTCACCAGGAAGCCCATGAAGGAAGAGGTGGAGGCCATGGAGCCATTGCTACAATTGGTGAAGGGGCATCTCTTCGAGTTTAGGAGGGACCACTTGGTTTCTAGAGAGGAAGTTAGGAAAACCCATTGGGGTCCTCATTCATCTATTCAAAAGATCAGACCTCCACTGCCGGCAACGTCGTAGCGTAAGAGGAAGGACGACGCTCTTACCATTGATGAGGCCGGCCCCCTCTCAATCGCTGATACTCCTAGTAGTCCAAGACAGAAGAGGGCTACGCCAATAGAGCCTTCTTCATCATCCTTTATAGAGCCAGACTATAGAATGACCAGGTGACTTGTTAGAGTTAGAGAGCGCTCTGAGGTTGAGGCTTCTATAGAGGATTTTGAGGCCATCATGTGAGCTGCCACAGGAGGCATTGTCACCACGCCATTGTAGCTGAGAGACTTGGCAGCATATGCCACACTAGTGGAGCCGTTGCCTGGAGCTGCCAGATTGGAGCCAGTTGCTGAGTTGCAAGCTGAGCCAGAAGAGTTAGCCGCAGGAGAACTTTCTGAGGTGGTTGACATCAGTGCGGAGCTAGCATAGGAGACTATCACTCCAAGTCTCCTGGCTGTCCCGCTAGAGAAGACCGCTAGTGAGGCTTCAGCGGAGTGGGCTCAGGAGGCTGCCACTCCAAGTCTCCCACTACCAGGCCCAGGGTTACAGGGCTCGTCAGTAGAAGGTAACGAAGAATCTTCCCAGTAACCTTTTGAAGCTCTCCCTCTCTTCTTCTTTTACCGTTGTTGTCTAACTTCTTTGATTTTTTGTAGGAGGACAAGATTTTCGACGCTGTGCGTTAGGGACTACACTAAAGGGATGCGGTGATTGTAGACCGAGAAGAAAAAATTTTCCAGGTACAGGAGCAAATGAGCCTGCTGAGGGCCTAAGTCCAAAAGCACCAGGAGGAGAAGGCCGCCCTCTAATCTAAGTTGTCTGAACTTAGAGCACAATTTGCAAGACTAGAAGAGGAGGCAGCCTGGGTGGAGGGGTTCACGGGTGAGGTCCGGAGAAGGATAGCCTCGTTAGAGAACAAGCTATCCACTCATCTACATCCTCAGGAGGTCACTCAGGTGATGTGAACCAAGCTCTGGGAAGGCGTCGACATTTCTCGCCATATTGTCAAGGTGACGGATCCTAATTTTCCTATTGGCATCCTTGACCCTTCAAACCGTTTGCCCGGTGGTGTGTGGACCTGGTGGACTTTTCTAATGGCGTGCAGGGGCCTCTCTCGTGTCCTCCTGGGTGCTCTACTCTCTAATTGTGATTTTTGTATTTTTATTCTTCGTTGTATTTTGTAAATAAATTGTCATCAATGAAATACTAATTTTGTTGACGTATTGTGTTCCATGACTTTGCCGAATTTTTATTTAATTTTTTTTCTCTTTGCGCTGGCTGGCCGGCTTTGTGTACTTTGTATGAGTTGGCCGGCTATCTCGTAACATTGGAGACGTGTGTTGTGCTTTCAGATAGGCCTAAGTCCTCGGGGAGATATCAGGGTGACTCCTAATATTATACCAAGTAGCTTTTATACTCGCACACAAGTTGAGGTTTCATATTGCGTGGCGTTTCCCATGTATGATTCTTGGTGGCCAGCTTTTAGTTAGAGCACTTTGCCCCTGATTTGTCGACCGTTGTAGATTGACTGCACTATCTCTTGTTGGAGGAGGTTATTGCGCGTGCCGTTTAAGCCCCATAGGGTTTGGTATTAGACCGTGAATGGGCCACTTGGATGACTAAGGTTTTACTCAACTACTTTCGACCTGCTTGAATGACTAAGGTTTTATTCAACCGCTTACGGGATGCTTGGATGACCTAGGTTTTATTTGATCGCTTATGGGCTGTTTGGATGACAAAAGTTTAATTGCGAGTGAGTAAAAATTTACCCGATTTTGAGGCAGTCTAGGTCATTTATTTTGTATAATTTGCAAGCAAGCACAAATATGGAAACAAAAGGAAAGAAAAGAGAAATATGAAACAATACAAATGAAAAAGAATTAACTTTTATTGATTGTATTGAATGTATGTTACAAGCATACTACATGTCACACAGATGACCTTCCTGGGCCATCACCGGTAGTAGCGCTTCAGGTGGATCACTTTCCACGTCCGTCGGACCAATTTATTGTTTTCGGTTCAGAGTTTGTATGCTCTATTTCACAGAACGGCTGTGACTAGGAATGTGCCTTCCCAATTCGGAAAAAACTTGTTCTAGTTTGCTGTCTTACCCGTAACATCTATACTTCGCAGGACTAAGTCTCCAATTTCAAATTGCCGCGCTTTTACTTTCTTGTTATAGTAGCGAGCAATTCGTTGTTGGTAGGCGGCCGTGCGCATCCAGACCACGTCATGGGCTTCCTCTAACAAGTCTAATTGTTCCCTGATCCTTTGGGAGTTACCAAGTGGATCAAAGGTTTCGACCCTAAGACTTGAGAACTCGATCTCGACCAGTATCACAACCTCAATCCCATAGCAGATGCTGAAGGGTGTCTCGTGAGTCGGTTCCTTGGGAGTCGTCCGGTATGACCGTAGCATGGCAGGCAGCTCGTTGACCCAGGATCCCCTTGCGTCCTCCAGTTTGGTCTTTAGACTATGGAGTAGCATACGGTTGGTCACTTCCACTGTTTGTTCGTCTGGGGGTATGCTACCGAAGTATTGACCAATCTGATGCCCAGACTGGTTTAATACTTGGTGAAGTGCTTTCCCAAGAATTGGGTTTTGTTATCAGTCATGATGACATTAGGAATGCCAAATCTGCTCACTGTGCTTTGGTGGTTGAATTCGAAGGCATTGTACTCGGTGATTTTGGCCAATGGGGTGGCTTCGACTTATTTGGTAAGGTAGTCTATACCGGCGATGATGAACTTTCTTTGCCCAGTTGCAATGGAAAATAGGCCGAGATATTGAACTTCCGTTGCTCAAAAGGCCAAGGAACTTGGAGGGATCTCAGCTCCACAGGTGGCTAGTGGTGAAGATTACCATGGAGTTCACAATTCTCGCACTTCTTCACGAACTCCAAAGCATCATTCCTCATCGTTGGCCAATAATATCCCTAACACATGACTTAAACGCTAGATTCTTGTTGCCAATGTGTGACCTACATATTCCAATGTGGACTTCCCTCAAGGCGTAGTTAGCCTCCTCAAGGGTAAGACACCGGAGGTATTGAGTCGAATATCTTCGGAGATACAGCCGTCCGTCGAATATAGCATACCAGTCGGCCGTCTTTTTGATCTACTTGGCCTCGCCCTTATTATTAGGAAGTGTTCTGTCCACCAGATACCTCTAGTACAACTTCATCCAACTTTCGCCGTCGAAGACTTGCATCGCTTCCTATTCCTCTATGTTGGAAGTGTTCAAAACCTCCCCCATGTCCCTTGAGTACTGTTTTGAATTTTTTATCACCGCCGCTCTGACGAGTTGGTCAGCCTTCCAGTTCTTAGTTCTAGAGACATAGACCATATTTATCTTATCAAATCTTTGGATCGTATCCTTCTCCTTAGCAAGGTATCTAGCTAAGAAAGGGTTGCACGCCGTGGACGACCCGTTAATCTAGTTAACGACTAGCTTTGAGTCACTGTAGATGGTCAATCACGTAATTGAGCACTCTTTTGCTAGTCGTAATCCGACTAACAGGGTTTCGTACTTGATAACGTTGTTGGTGGTCAAAAAATTCAGTTTAAGGGAGTATTTTACCTCAAACACATCTGGGGCCCTTAGGACCATTCCAGCATTGCCTCCTGAGTTGGTAGACGATCTGTCCACATTGAGGATACATTCCGACTCTTTTGGGTGGTGATCTGCATTATCAGTGGGGTGCTCATAGACGATCAGGGTCGTGATCTTGACAATAAATATGACCAGGGCTTGCCCGTTGATGGCTGGCCTAGGCCGAAATTCGATATCAAACTCTCCCAACTCGATGGCCCACTTAACCAGCTGTCTGAAAGCATCAAGTTTCTAAAGGATGCTCTGTAGCGGCTGGTCAGTCAGAATGACCACTCGATGAGCCTGAAAATATGGTCTCAATTTTCAGGCAAAGAAGACAAGTGCCAGAATGAGCTTCTCAATGGCGGGTAGTGAGTCTCTACGTCGATCAATTTTCTCTCGTAGCAGACCGACCGCTATGTGTCAGAGTCTTGGCGAATGAGAACAGAGTTAAGAGCCACCTCTGATACTGTCAAGTAGAGGTACAGGTCTTCTCCGTCTCTTGGTGACGTCAATAATGGTGGACTGGCCAGATACTGCTTCAACTTATCAAAGACGGTCTGGCACTCTATCGTCCACTAAAAATCATTCACTTTCGTCTCCCTCAGAGCTTTAAAGAAAGGCTGATACTTGTCCCTCGACTTTACCAAGAAGCGGGACAGCGCTGCCAATCTCCCAGGTATCCTCTGGATATCCTTAACTCTCCATGGCGGAGACATGTCCGTGAGGGTCTTGATCTTCTCTGGGTTTGTTTGGATTCCTCACTCAGAGATGATAAAACCCAGGAACTTTCTTGGAGACACTCCGAAGACACACTTCGATAGATTTAACTTCATCTGGTGCACACAAAGTACCTCGAAAGATTCAGCCAGATAGCGAATATGGTTGCGGTGGTCTTGTTCTTGATGAGCATGTCATCGACATACACTTTCATATTGTGGCCGATTAACTTCTTAAACATCTTATTCACGAGCCTTTGGTAAGTCGCACCTGTATTTTTTAGACTGAAAGGTATGAACTTATAGCAGTAGGTGCCTTGATCGATCATAAAAGAGATATGCTCCTCGTCCTCCAGGCTCATCCTAATCTAATTGTAACCCGAGTATGTGTCCATGAAACTCAACAGCTCGTGACTAGACGTCGAGTCTACCAATAAGTCAATCTGGGGTAAAGAGAAGCTATCCTTTGAGTAGGCTTTGTTGATGTTGGTGAAATTGACGTACATCTACTATTTTTTGTTACTATTATTGACCAGGATAACATTGAAGAGCCAATCTGAGTATTGGACTTCCTTGATGAATTCGGTGTCCATCAACTTCTTTATTTCTTTCCGGATAGTTACAAGCTTCTCAATAAAGTGGTTTCTCTACTTCTACTTGACGGGCTTATGGCCAGGATTGAAACCAAACTTTTGGACCATTACTTCGGTCAAAATTTCAAGTATGTCAGCGGGCATCCACGTGAAGATATCCACGTTCTGCCTCAAGAACGGTATCAGCTCGTCACACAGGGGTCCGGCGAGTGAGCCCCCTATCTGTACACACTTCTTTGGGTCCTTCGGATTCAATGATATTAGGTCGATAGCTTCGTCGGATTGCGCTTGCTGCAGGGTCGCTTTGTCTCGATGGTTCAATCTACGACATGTAATATGTCCGCCCAATTACTTGGTTACCCAACACTTTACCAATACTGTAGGGAGTTAAAAATTTTATTTTTAAGCGCAGTATTGAGATGACTGTTCCGAACGCTGCAAGGCACAGTCGTCCTAGGATAGCGTTGTATACGGAAGGCAAGTCAACAACCAAAAAGGTGATTATGCGACTCGTCATTCTGGGGTACGTGCTCAGGGTGACCTCCAACTGTATTATCCCTTGGACAGCTACTGACTCGTTGTCTAAGCCATATAATGACCCTTCGGCAGGTTTTATTTGATTTTTTTAAGATTAAGTTTAAAGAAGGTATCAAGATAAAGAAAATATTTGGAACTCCCATTACTAACGAAAACTCATTTCAGTCGGTAGTCCATAATACCGTTTGAAACGAGTGCAGATACAATAAAAGAATTAGCATGTGGGAAAATTACATGAGCCATGTCACTATCACTAAAGCTAGTGACATTTTCTTCCACTCTCTACTTCTTGTATCCAGCTTGCCACTCCTTATAATCTGTTTGGGTCTTGGACGGCCGGGTCGTTATCATGTTGGTAGTCCATAATACCGTTTGAAACGAGTGCAGATACAACAAGGGAATTAGCATGTAGGGAAATTACATGAGCCATGTCACTATCACTAAAGCTAATGACATTTTCCTCCACTCTCTACTTCTTGTATCCAGCTTGCCGCTCCTTATGATCTGCTTGGATTTTGGGTGGTCAGGTCGTTATCATGTTGACCACTCTAACCGCGACCTAATTTTGTAGTTGGGACGGATCTGACCCTTCTCCACCTGAGGTGCTAGAACACTGTCGAGGATTCCTGATGAACCTGGTGAGAGGGCCCATCTGGATAAGTTTCTCAATCCCCTACTGGAGCGTCTTACATTCCTCCATGGTGTGTCTCGAAGTTTGATGAAAATCACAATATTTCGCTGCATTTCTTCTCTCTGTGTTCTTCAGTGGCCTTAGCTATTTGAGAAACTTCTCCCCACAGATCTGTAAGAGGACGTTGGCCCATACGTCATTTAGTGGAGTCAAGTTGACAGGTCTGTACTCCTTACGGTCCAGTGCTTCGGTCCTGTGCTGCTTTCGGTGAGGATTGTCGTTGTCACCGTTCTTCCTCTTTCCTTTGGCCGGAAAAAAGAGAGGTTGGTCGGTCCTCTCAGGATGCTTGGCCTCCTTGGCCTCTTCAGTGACCACATATGCTCTGGTGATGGCCTCTACTTCTCAAAAAGTTTGCGGGTTCTTGTAGGCAAGATGCTTGAAGAAGTCGTCATACCCCATTGCGAAGATGAAGCTGCCAAGCTTCATCTCTTCGGTGAGTTCTGGGATTCTTCTAACTTCTACCGTGAACTGCTCCAGAAACTTCATTGGATTCTCTCCCTGTCTTTACTTGATGTGGAAGAGATGCCACAACTATTTCTCTTTCCGACAGATGGAAGCGTATTGGGCCAAGAAGAGATCGGTGAGTTCTTGAAAACTCTAGATCAAGTTTGATGGGAGCCTATCTAACCATATCCAGGCGTCCCCCTTCAAGGTGAGGAGGAAACATCAGCAGATTGTTGCCTTTTCCAGGCCCAGGAAACTTCGATAGGTACAAATGTGATCCAGGTAGTCCATGGGATTAATACTTCAATCATAAGAATCCAATGTCGGCATCTTAAACTTTGCCAGCAATAGCTGATTTAGGATCTCATTGGTGAAGGGAGATCTCTCTAAATCGGCGGCGTACTCGTTGTAGCCCTTGAACACGCGTTTTCAGATCTTCTCAATCTTTGCCTCCACTCAGGAGGTGTTCCCAAATCTCTTGGGGTTGAGGTAGGTCAACAACTCCGTTCTTTCTGTGGTGTGGCGCATAACTGGCTGGTTGCTACTGCTGGTGGATTGGACGATCTAGGAGGCTCCCTCTTGTGCCTGAGGCATAGGGTTGTCTTGGGAGTATCTGGAGTTTTTTCTCTCGGGGCTCTCATCTAGAGTCTCACGGCCCAAGCGCCTTTTAAGCCTTAGACGGCTTTGAGTGTTGGAGACCTTTGGAGCGTGAAAGTTGCCCGGCCTCATAGCCTTCTTGGTAGGCTTCTTCCTCCTCTGGCCTCCTCGCCTGGAGGCCAAAACGGGAACCGTGGAGGGTTTTGCCCCTACTTCTTCTTGCCATTGCGGGTGTAGAGCATTTTGAGTATTCTGAACATGTTATTCATTTGCTCCGTCGGATTAAGGAAGATGGTGTTGGCTGTCCTCTGACCAGGTTACCAGCTGAGTGGTCATGGTCAGAGAAGGCAGCATCTCTAGTGGGAACGCTAGCTTGAGCTATGATATTCACCATTTTCCTTGATAATACTGGTTTTAAGGATAAAAGTGGTTGGCTTTTTGTTAGCGTTCCCACAGACGGTACTAATGATGCATCATGGATTCAAGTTTTGAATAGATTCGGGTCGAACTGTTTGCCGAATTTTAGTCTCCGTCCTCTGAGTTTCGAATCTTACACACCACAACTTCAAATAAGAAGTTAAGTGACAGTGGGATTTGATCCCACCAAAAATACTCCTACTCTCAATTCAATAAGTAGCTTTCTGGGAATAGAAGGTGAATGCAGAGAATGTAGAAAATGTAGAAATGGATACTTGGAGTGTGCATATGGATATAGGTGGAGAATGCACTCGTTCGGAGAGTAGCTTTGGATGCTCGTGGAGTGCAATTCCTCTAAGTACTGAGTTCGCAAGGAACTAATATTAGAGAGAGAGAGCATTGGGATGCTCAAGAGTTAGAGTTTCTGATAGTTTAAATTTGCTTGAGGGTGTTTAGTGGGTAAGAGAAAACGTATCTCTAGAGTGAGTTTCCATTGCCTTTTATAGTTATGGCCCTAGGCTGCCTTCCTTACGCAGTGAGGCTGCATGCCCGCCTTTTGTAAAGGGATCATTGCCTTTTCTGCGTAGCCGTGAGCAACATTCCTGGCTGTAATGGTCAAGGAGGTGGATCTCCTTCACTTTGCGCATGGTAACTGTTAGGGTTTCCTGTGAATTGCACGTGGATTCTGACGCATTCCTCCTGGGATGTGTTCTAATTATGAGAGGTTACCGTTACAATGAAGATTATCTTTCTTGGATATGCGAGAAATTAGGGTAGACGACCATTATAACTTGAAAATGGATGCGTGGGCCGATTTAGGCACGGGTTGCGTTCGTCCTAGGCCTCAGTTGGTCTACTTGACGCTTCTTCTGTCAATAGAAGTATTGACCGTCCTGAGTTCAGATTGGCCGTTGTTGAATTTGGGCCACTGTCGGCCTACTTGCTTCTCGATCGATCAACGGCAACATTGACCGTTCTAGGTAAAAATAAGCAGTTGTAGATTTGGGTCATTCCCTCTTTTGTGGGCCAGCCTGCTACTGGCGTCCCATCATATTCTATCTTCATGTTACATAGTAAGTATTGTTAAATATAGCCAACTCCCTAATAATTGAATTGAATCTACAATACTATCCATCTAATGATAACAGCTCGTTCATTTGTTTAGCAAACCACTTAACAATTTAGTATTGAATAATTTTTAAGGTTTGGTGAAGTATTTTACTGATCTAGTTGAACTTGTTATTAGCCTATTGATGCTATTGCCATGCCAAATTGTTCACCAATGATCGGCTTTACAATTGCTATTGCGTACGTCTCATTTCATGAAATGTCTATATTTAAGATAGAATATTACATATTAACTGACTGAAAATATAACCTATAGTATATTTGATTGGTGAGAATAAAAATTATATTTCCACCTTATTATCAATTAAATATTTATTTCACTGTTTAGTTTCTTTTTAACACGGAATGAATATTCTTAAATGAATATTTATTCCTTTAACTCAAACAACAAAAAATACCAACAAATGTTAGGTATTTTTTATTTCTTACAGTCAAAGAATATATATTCCCGCTGACCTTCAATTAATTTTTCTGTGATGCCCACCTGCACCTTCACTTCGCCGCCCCCACTGCCTCCTTCAGCTGCTCCTCCATCTCCGGAAACACTCGATCTATGGACACTTGTCTTGGTAATTACTGTTGGGGTCACTCCCTTGGTGGACGAGGACTCTTGTGGAGTCCGAAAACTTTCGAAATTGGACGAGGACCTATTAAAGGCGTCATGTCCGAATTGTGGATATGGACGATGACTCAAACCATGCTGGCGTTAACCTATTCTGCAGCAGCATTTAATACGGGCCGACTGATGAGGTAATCTGATTGAAAGTTGGTGGCAGCTACAACTTTCAAGATGTTGCAGACCTGCCAGGCGTGCGCCTGGCAGGCGGCATGCCCTGCCACCCTACTGCTAGGGTGGCTCGCTAGCTTTCCCAGGGTGGTTGTACATTTGTATATATATATAGGTGAGCTCATTCAATGCACTTGTAGAGGAGGTTGGTGAGGAGTTGTGCTTCACTTGGGGCGTGCATTGTGAGTAATCAAAGGGCAACCTTTGTTGTGAGAAAGAGAGAGATAAAAAACACACTTTAGTGGGAGATTGAGGGTTAAAACACTTGAGATTGTTCTCTTTCGTTTGAGCTTGTGTAGCTAACACTTGTAAACAATTCTTTTATAGTGTTTTCTCACGTGATTTTTCCCTTACTCAAAGAAGGGTTTTTCACGTTAAAATCATTGTGTTCTCTCTCTCGTTTTCAATTGTCACCTTTTTTGTCCGTCCGAGTGCTCTACTCTGTGTTGCTGTCCGAGATCCTTGTCCGCTCGGTCACCGTGTCCTTCCACATTTTTTGCGCCAACAATTACCCCTTTCACCTTTTAGAAATTCTGCGCCTCTTTGGCCTACTGTTCGAAATCCTCCATTTTCACCGTCACTTGTATTAGTACCCTCTTCGCCTTTTGGAAACGTTGCTCCTCTTCG
>JAODPA010132129.1:0-16766 GCA_025585075.1 Nepenthes mirabilis | reverse complement strand
GATTATTTTTTAAAAAATTAATTAAAATTAATTATTTTAAATTAGAACGGCACGTGGGGAAAATTTTTTGTCGAACCGCCTCATTAAATAGGGCGTCTGAGCATCGGAAGTTCACGGAGCAGAGCGACCGAGAGAAGAACGGCTTACTGTGGGAGGGGCTTTAAATCGGCAATGGAAGCGAGACGTTTGAGAAGGTTTGCAAGAGCCCATACCCACACCCTACTACCTCTGCGTTCAAGGCAACGAATTTCCAACACAATTTCCTGCTGGTACTCATCCTCTCCCTCTCTATCTCATCTCACCCGTTCATTCATCTCTTATTTTCCCTTCATTCCTAATCACCTTGCGTTCTTTAAATTCGATTATCTATAAGCTTGTGTTTTCCTGGAAATCTATAGGTACTGCGACCTCAAAATTTTGGCTCTCAACGAATCAATCTATATTTTTGGACAAAAACATGCGAGGTGTTAATTCTCTTAACTTTAATTGTAATACGGGCATTATAAACAAATTGTTATTTCGCAATTATGCTTTTTGGCGTTTACATGGCCAATAATTTTGTGTAAGTGCTTTTGTTGAGTAAAAGGGAGAAATAATATGTTGCCTACTTTAGGTTGAATGGAATTCAGCTACTTCGGCGTAAGGTTTCACGTGCAGAAGAGGCGCGGATGATGATTTTGCTTTTTTGGACTTGTTTTCTTGGATGCCAATTTTTTTTCCATGTCGTTGAAGGATATCGTTCTTCTCATTCCAGGCAGTGGAAAATTTTATTTTCTTGTTGATATATTATAAACTATCTAGAATGCTTAATGTGTGGAATCATGTGGGAGGCACATAACATCAAACTGTTCACCATAGGCGCATTGGAAAAAGTTTGTGTGGAAGTATGTGGGAGGCACATAATTTTTAAAAAATACAAATGTGGAATGGCATTTATTACGTGAGGGCTGAGGGCTGTGGGTACATTGCTCAATGTACTTACCATAGGTGAATATGAATGGCGGCAGAATGAAAATAGGATGGTGTCTACTCAAGAAAATAAAGTGTGGATGAGATAGAAATTGAAGCCCCAATTTCCTTAGGGACATTCCTAGTCTTGGGCAATGCTTTGAAATCAATTTCATGTTTGGAAAGGGATTTTGAACTCACCTCTTTACAATTCCAAAACAATCTTTATTTCTCTGCAACTTGCTTTCCTACCATCACTCCTTTTTGTTGTCAGATATCATTTAGGTTGTCTGTAAAATGTTGGTTGTAATTGGTTGCACCAGTGGTGCCCTGGGCAATAGAAGCATCAATGATTGACGGTGCATAGTAATTTGTTCAGATTGTAAAGATTTTGTAAAAGGATGTGATGGGTTCGGTAATCCGTGGGCCAGCCCAGAATCCAGTTTGCAGGAGAAAGAAGGGCCCAGGAAATAGCAGCCCAACGAGTGCTCCTTCAAGCCCAGAATCAGAAAGCACGGCAAAAGGCCCAAATAGCTCGACCCAAATCAACCCAACAGCATATGGGTTATAAGAGTTAATTAGTGGTCAAGCTCAGCCCACTCCATCTCAATAAATAAATCCAAACGGCGACTATTACTATGTGGTCCCTCATGACTGTAGGAGCAAGAATCGCAGGCAATAGCCACCAACTTGTCGCCCTGAGAATTATGACGGTGCAGAGTGTTAGGGGTGGAAGTACGATGATAGCTCCCTCAGAAGCACAGAGCCATAACGCTTGCAGCCCACAACAGTAGGCACATGGTGTCGGCCACTCACGATCGCAGGGCCATGACCCCTAGGGCTGGCTAACTAACTCTCATTCTATAAATACATCCCTTCTTCCATAGGGAAGGGGATCCCCTGATCGGCAATCAATCCAGTAGTACACAATACGCAACCCAATCAGATTGTGGACCTTCCATCCAGCAATCGACCAATCAAGTGCATTCAAGCACTTGAACATTTGTACGCCTCTAGGGCTACCCTCTCAAACTCTCATTCTCAAAGCTACTCTTCCACGAGTGCAACTCTCATTCTCAAAACTACTCTCCCATGAGTGCAACTCTCATTCTAAAAGTTACTCCCCTGTGAGTACAAACCTTTCTGAGTAGCTCACCCATTGAGCACATGTAATAGAGCCTAGACCTCCACCAAACACTCAATCCCCCCATACTTGCATTTATGCATACTTTCTCATCCTCCCATCTTTCTATTCGACTAAAAAAAATTACTGATTTGAGTGTCGAGGGATATATCAGGAAGCGAGTCTCGCCATCCTCTGACCACTTGTTTGTTAGTTGTGGTATGTAGGATTTAGATTTGAAGTAATGAAGACCATACTTGCTATCAGTCAGACTCCCAAATTAGACGGCTTCCTAATTCGTCCAATAGTTAGGATCTAGGGACGCATCAGGATGGATGGGCATGGTGGAAGGGGAAGATGTAGGTGAGAGAAATATTTAGAGTTTAATGGTGCTTTAGATCTGGGGATTTGTGCTTCTGTAGATTTAATTTTGTTATAGGGGGAGATGATTGGGGATGCCTCTGTGTGTAATTTCACGCCAAATATTATTTACTAACCAATAATATCTATGGTTAAAGGACTTAAAGTTTAGGTTGTGCCAAACTCCTTTTTAGCTTCAGTCTGCTGGAGTGTTTTTGGATTACTCCTTGTAACATCACCTTCAAGCAACTTCCAGCTAGGCCAAACAAAGTTCCAAAGCTTTCATAGACCTTGCAAGGTCATTACAAGAATCTCTTCAATTCTCTAAGCCCAGTTACTCATTTTTTGTAAGATATATTGTCATGGTCAATTGTCAGAGGAAGGCAGTTTTGCCAGCCTTGGTTTGGGTTGAATCTCGGTTCATTGGTCATTGCTTCTGTAGCCCACATAGTGATCATTGTAATTTTTTAAAATTTGGATCACCTTGAATCCAATTGTGGGTAACATTTCAATTCAAATCTTTGCATGGTGTTTAATTTTTTGTTCAAGTACTTTGTTGATTAAAGGCCTAAAACATTTGTGTGATTTTAATTTCTCTGGCAGTGTATCTCAGTGGCTCATTCTATCATTCCAAAATTCCTCACTTTGGAATTTAATAAGTGCATCTGAGTCCTATTAAGGTGAAACCAACTTTTAGGTTACTAAATGAACCCAATGGATCATATGAAACCATGAAAATTGAAGAGTCGAGATTATATTTGCATAATTAAGTGGCTGTTTCTAACCGGACCCTTCAATTTTCATGGTTTAATCTGAGTTACTGGATTAATTTAGGAGCTTAAAAGTTGGGTTTACTGTAACAACTCTCAGAGCATCTAGGATCACGGTGCATGCCTTTTAATTCATAAACCGAACACAATGACAGTAAGGGGACTGTCAAAATCTCTATGCATTGTGAAGAATATTATTTGTACGCAAGGTTGATAGAAAATTTTCAACATAGGAATGGTAACATTTGAATAAGTTTGTGAAAATGTTCATTTAAAATTTGGTGGAAATTAGATAAATTTTTGGAATGGTCATTTCTTTGTTTTTCCTGGCCTTGGATTTGAGGCTTAAAACCAAATTTTAAGGGTGATTGTTGGTACACTGCTGAAGTTGTTCCATTGTGACTTAATGATTGATAGATCATCATTTTCAATCATGAGACATTTTCATACATTTGGCTCTCCTAAGAGCCTGTACACGGAAAACCTAATGCATAGGGTTACCCTAAGAAATCTAATTCCACTTGGTTTCACCACTGAAATCATAACCATGTTGTCAGAAATTCCACTGTTATCAAAAGTAAATCATTTTTCTTTTGTAAGGTTGTTTTCTTAGATAACTACTATTCGGAGGAACAGGAAACAATTGGTGGGCATCGTACCAAGCCACTGGCCAGGGCAGTTGGCTAACTCACTGCTTTCAGTAAAATGTAATATTATTGTCAACTAAGCATTGGAGATACTTTTTTTTTTTTATTTAAAGGATGGCCTGATGTACAAGGCTCCTCCATTAAAGCCTTTGGAGAGGTCAGATTTGTCCAGCCTTACCCCTGCATTACAAACATGATTTTTGCAGTTGAACACATGATCCCAAAAGTCAAGATCATATTTCTATCATACTATGACTCATCCTTTAATAAAAAGGATTTTGAGGTTTGAAAATGCTTTCTCGAAGAAAATTTTTTGTCTGTGTAAAACTTTCTGAGATACTTCTCCCAATTGCGTGTAATTGTGAAATATGCATTAGAGTTGGTGGTGCAGTTGGTTAATCAACAGGTGTTTCACCTAGATAGGTGCCCAGTCTATTGTACATGGGAGGAGCTTACCTTTCATCTCCCAAGTGGGGAATTGCATTCCATGCATTTTCTAATTCCAGACTTTGTTTCCCTTTAGCCAATCTGTTTCTGTAATTTATATTCATCTGGGGATGTACAGATTTACTATTTCGTAGGATTTCTCATTCTGGTTCTGTTTTTCAATTTAGTTCTAACTTCTGTAGGTTTTTGAGAGTTTGGTTTACAATTGGAACTGGTATCAGTCTAAGTGTGCTGCTCGGAGTTATTATGGTCAGACTAAGATCCTCGATACATTTAAGTTTTGCCTTCAATGCTTCGATATGTAATTGGTTGATTTCATATGGCCAGATGCTCATTTTTCAGTTGACCAGTTTTCTGACTCAGCATAATGGCATGGAAAAGCTTAATGATCTTTTCAGCAACTTACTATTTGGTTTTTCCCCAACGGTTAGCTTCCCTTTAACCCTGTTCTGCAACAATTCCTGCTCAGGTGGCTGATTGCTAGTGCTGATTACTAAACTTGTATGCGATTTTAAAAATTTAAGAGTACTGTGGAAATGCCTGTGAACTGTTGTGTAAGCGACGTTAATAATTGTTCAAAACCATTTCAACTGCAGTTTTTGGGCTTCAAGATGTCATTCACCAACTTTGGATATTTGTTGGTTTCTACTATGATATCCATAGCTGTGCATGAGCTTGGACATGCTGTTGCTGCCGCAAGGTCAATTCCCTCCTGATACTTGCTTAACATTTTCTATTCAGTTGATATGGAAACATTTGCAATGCAAGATTAAGATATTATGAGAATCCTCCTATGCTGTTTCTGTGAAGAGGAGGTAGATTGTTTGATTACTACCTTAAGATTTTCTACACCATTTCTTCTCTTACTATTACTTTTAATCTGAATCATTTCATTTTGTCACACTAATGCACTATTCAGCCTGCGTTTTAAGTTCCAGAACCATTTAAAGGCCCTCTATATATTTCTCCAGGTGTTACTTCTGATACATACTTCTGAGTGTGTGCATTTCTGGCAATATCTTTTAAAGCTGCATCATTTTTCCATCTTAAATTCCTCTTTTTTGTTCACCTTAGGTCTGGGCATCTGTTGTATTTGAGTGGTCTGACAGTCTAATCAATATAGCATATCTTGCTAGTATGCTATTAGCCATTCTATAAAATATGCTAATAAAAGGCATTTGGTGGTCACATAAAAAGCAATTTTCTATTTGAACTACCCCAGATAAATTCTATGTTGCTTATGTTTTATATTTTCAAATTTCCTGGTTTTCATTCACTATAGATACAAGTAACAAAATTCAACGTTTGTGATAATTCTAAAACCAATGATTTTTAGTATTTTTCTACCTAGAATTGCTGAACTAACACTTAATATTATTTGTCATACTCCAATGTATCTTGGACCCTTCAAATTCTAAAGTCTTGCTTCCCACTACTAATTGCAAATAACCTACAGCACAGTTATTTGTGCTGAATATGCTTAATATTCAATGAAGCTAGTGTAAAATGGAAATTCTCTAGTTTCCTCTTGTTCAGGTTAATGCTAGTAACTAACTTTTGTCCATGGTATCCAAACCCAACTAACCCAGCTGATTTCAGGTCAATTGCTTGTTGCTATCTTTGCCAAACTGTTGCCAACTCGTTTGCTTTACAAACTTGGAGGTGTATTAATGTAGCAAAGGGGCTTTTATCAGAGGTAAGAAGAATGTGCTTCTCAGACTAGAAGTCTATATAAAGCTTATCAGAGAGGGGCTTTCTTGTGAACATGCTTGATATAGATCTCAAAAAGTCCAATGATTCTATAGGATGAGGTGTTATTGTTATGTACGAGAAGACGTAGAACTAGAATTCTCACTGAATATCCAGATTAGTCTATGCTTGTATTTTCCCCTTGTAATACAGTCTAGTTGCAAGGAGGGGTTGTGCCACGGCCTGGAATAACGTGAATATAATTAGATTTTAAATTTCTAATTGTGATGCTGCACCAAAATCCGTTGGTAAGGCAACATTATGTAAATATCAATCCGTTCTGGGACATGGTCAAATTTACTCAATTTGACCACTGAATCAAGTCTCTATTCAACAAGATAATGTAATATCCTTGTTCAAACCATTTCACAATTGTTCGAATTAGCGATTCATGAAAACCAACAAGATATACAGCTCCTGGGCCACACTGTATCAAATTTATGCATGCCAAAGTATTCCAAACATAAGCCGTTTTCCAAACACATTCATTACAACATCCTATGCATCCTCTGCATAAAGATTCTTTGGACGAACACCCACCAGTCCACAATTGTTAAGTGATCCAAGCTTATTAATCTCAAGGGTGATGAATTGTAAGGTGAACTAAAAACTCAGCAAGTAAATAATATGATGTCAATAATATGTTAGTCACCATGAACATGCAAGAGGTCAATTATGAACCAAAAGTCAACAATAAACCTCACCAACTAGTGTTAAAAACTTTGAAGGTTGATCTACATATTTTACCTCGTAGATATGGGTCATACACCGCTATCTCAAATTATTGCATTGGTTTTCTACATATTTTACCGTATAGTTGGGGCCTTAACCCACTATTCAATACCCATGGGTGGACACAATATATGACCTTCGCCTTAATATTGAGTGACGTGTTATCATATATTTCGTCAATTTTTTATGATAGTTCATTTCAAAACGGAATAGAATTCACAAAGCATACTCACATGTCCAAAGCTAGAAGCAAAATAACTTAAATTCACTGTAGAGATTTCTCAAAGATTCTTTCAAAACAAAGAACATGCGGGAAGTGTACTTCAACAATTTCAAGATTTTTTTGGAGATTTATCATGAACATGAACAAAAATGACTTCAAAATATGAGAAATCAAGTGAACAAAGGACATGCATGCAAGCCAAACCTCAAAAGGGACATAGATGAGTACTGCCGTGGAGCATAAGATCATAAATCCCAGATTTTGGATAAACAGGGGAAGATATTCAAAAATTTCAGCAAAAGAGTAAAGCACTAGATTTAAAATTCACTTGTTTTAACTTAATTTACCAAGATTTCCCAAGATTTCTCCTTAAAATCCCTGCCTTTCATCATCTCTCTTTTCTTTCCTTCTCTTCCTCTATCTTCTCTTTAAAAATCTCACAAAAAGCAAGCTAAAAAGAGCCAAGCCTCACTTATGTATGCAGTTGGTATATGTGCATTAGTCATGAGCTTATCAGGAGCTAAAGCTCAGTTTGCCTGCGCCTGGGCGTCCCCTCATGTGCACTTTCAGGTGTGACAAATCTATAAAAGACGAATGTGTGCCCCCTCATGCACACATTAGGTGCAGGGTCATAACCCAATCGAGCACAAGCACGGGCACCATCTACAAGCGATCTAATACTTAATGCCTTTTTCTGAACTGACAATTTTTCTTAATAATTTACTCCATTATTTCAAATCAAGCATCATTATTTCAAGATTAGCACTCGTATTACAGGTTGCATGTTTTCTTCCCCTTGGAAGGAATGCCTTGGAAAAGGAGATCCCATCTTCACTTACCCCTTTTTCATCATCAGGGAATACGTGTCTAGACTTTAGATGTTTGAAACACCTGAAGGATGCTCTTGTTTCTTTTTCATCCTTGGTCTGAAATGCTGGCATTGACCCTATGTATGATATGCTGATGTCCTCCCATTGTCTTCCTGAACTTGCATTCAATTGACTTCTTGAAGAGTCGACCACTTTCTCAAAGTTCAGGTTGTCAGTTAATGCCATTGATAGTAATGCCTATATGTGTGGTATAGCAGTTTATTTGGAGGAGCAGATTCTAAAGGAACTAGGTTTTGTTATTGGGTTCTACTTGTAAGGTACTTGGGGCCTCTAAACTTATTAAATGCAGAATGTTTGTGGAAAGATTACAGAGAGATCCACTTTGGGTGACAGATACTGCCGTGAGGTTGCAACTCATACATCTATCTAATTTAACGTGCAATGTGCACTGGTATTAAATCTTCCTTCTCCCCAAACCTGTTATACTGGATGTGGAGATTGTTTGCTGGAGGTTCTTGTGGTCAGGAAGTAGTTTGTGCTGGCATAGTCATAGAGCTTTTGTGTCATGGGGTTGTTCGCTAAAGACTGTTTGCCAAAGAAAGAGCAGGCTCTGGACCTAATTTGGTGGAAGGAGATCTGTGAGCAAGATTTTATGGGCAATGGAACAACAAGAAATAATATGTTTGTCAGATTTGTACATACTGTGTGCTTAAGGAGGGAGGAGATGGGACTATAGAAGCACCTAATTCTAGCTTTGGCTTTGTAAGTTACTCTAACTCAGATGCAATAAACTAAAAGATGATAGAGATCATAAATGGGAACAAATTGTTGGTTTTTCCAAAAAATTTGCAGAAGATATGCATATTATTTGCTAAAACGAGCTTCAGATACTAATACAAATTGCAAAACACTTGTATGGAATGTCTGTGCAACAGTGGCAGATGAAGAGGATGAGTTTTCGCTAATTTGTACGGTTCTTCCATTTTGACTGGTGGAGGTATGGGAGAGGTAATTTTTTTAATAAGTAAGTTTTTATAATTGAAAAGATTTTTTTGTTGTGCAACTTAATTTTTATTTGACTATATTTATTTATCAATTTGCCTTACTTATCTCACTAAGATTAGTCGATTTTTTACCATTTTTATCAAAAACAATAACATAGTTATTTTGCATTTACTATGCTAAAAAATAATAAAATAATAAAAGTGTTGACTCCACTAAGAAAAATTGTAAATCCACCCTTACATGTAGACCATTTCTTGACCCCATGATTTTGAATCCTTGTGTTCTGCACTTGTCTAGCTTTCTTTTTTTAATTTTTCTTATAATCAAAGTAATACTTTTACTTAAGTATGCAATGAAGTTGTGAAGGTTTTTACACACCTTTTTGGTTAGGTTTTTTTAATTAATGGAAAGAATAGAGTTGGCCAATAAAGATGGACAATACTGTAGCATAATGTCAATTTTTGGCCTCACTAAAAAGTAGCTTTCATAAAGAAGCTACACTTCCCATGAACTTACTTCCTGGCAAGTAATGTAGGGGAAGTTAGTACCATAAACTAAGGGATAGTGCTTCAACTTATGTTTTTCTACTAAGGAAGTGAACTTACAGGGTGGTCTGTAAGTCAACTCTCTCAGGATGAAACTTAGTAGTCAAATAGAGCTCAACTTCCACTTGGTTTTTTTTCTTTCATGCTTTTGAAGTAGAACTTAGCTGACTTAGGAGGCTTAAGCTAGCTAAGAAAGTTCTACTTCCCAGGAAGTATGAGTTTTGCCTTATGTTTGGTTATCTCAAGAAAAAAGGGAAGTTAAGTTTCCTGTTAATTGCGACCCACCGTCTATGTGGAGGAAATGAACTTGCTGACCCTCATAAGTAAACTTCCTTAGTTGAAAAATAGATTTACCCTGCTATCCTTGGATTATGCTGGGAAAAAAATTGACCCCTATTTTTAATTTGTTACACTTTTTTTTGGTGGAGATGATATTTCTTTTGCATCTCAGTTCCTTGTTGGTAGCATTATGAATTGAGCACTTAAAACTAACTTCCTTAGAACTACCATTCATGAAGTAATTTCCTGGGATGTCTAACTTCCTTTGGAAGTGTCAACCTTGAACTAAATGAGGCCTCAATGTTTTCACTGATTTTGCCCAAACTGTGTTTTTGTGACGGCTGAACAGCTGGATTGGATTGGCCTTAGTGGCTGATACATCAATTCATTTCATGCAATTTGTGGTAGGCTAGCTTCTTACATGTTGTCGGTGACACTTTGACTTGAAGCAGTGAAGGCATACAAATGGAGTACATTGCTGTATTTATTGCAGCTATATTTCCAGGGGCGTTGGTTGGATTTAATCAAGAAGTGCTGGAGACAAAGTCACGCTCTGCCGTCCTTCGCATATATTGTGCTGGTATCTGGCATAATGCAGTGGTGAGTGTACTGAAAAAACTTATCTTTATAATATTCTAGCTTTTAAAATTCCAATTTCACTGATAAAACTGTTGCCAGTATTGTCCATGTAAAGCTGACTATGTGAGGATCTTTGAAAGTGTGGTGCAGCTTGTGGAGTAGCATTGTTGCTTTTGCCCTTCATCTTTTCTCCTCTCTACATACATGGTGAAAGCCCCATGGTAGTCTAAATCTTTCAATTACTTCATACTTTCTGTAATTGTGCTGCATGTATGTTATTGGCTCGTTCATCACCTGGAAACAGGTATTGAAGGTGTTGTCAACCTCTCCCGTGTCTGGTTATCTGTTACCTGGTGATGTCATTGTGTCATTGGATGGAATAAAGATTCATAATGCACATGATTGGTTGGAATTGGCAACTTTGATAGAGAAGATGACATTGCAGAATTCTAGTCATATCGAAGATGTGAACAGTTTTGTAATTGACAATGGTAGAAAGGGTTACTGTGCACCAAGCTCTGTTGTGGAGAAAAGCTCAAAGCTCCCACCTATGATTAAACAGCCTATTTGCCCAGATAATCTTACTGCATTTACTACCTTCCCTTGCTCTGTTAGGGAGGAAGATTATATTCAAAACATTAGTAAGAGTATGCTGTGTTTAAATGCTGGTGATATCGTCAAGCTTAAAAGATGCGATGGGTTAAAGACAACCGATCACAATAGACGCAGCTGCTTATGTTCAGAGGTGGTAATTCTTTATTTTTTTATTTCTTTTAAAGCATCTGAAATTTGGATAAATTAGGGTGCTCCTTTACCATTTTATTATTCACATGCAACAATTCTTTGTGGATTTACTTTCTTTAGACATGAGCTAGCAACATAGTCAATTATCATGAAGTGCAACTGAATTCACTTGCAATAGGATGAGCTGTGCATATCTCCAGTTCTGGCGCCCGGTGTAGCATGGGTTGAGATCACGTATCACAGACCTTTTTCGCAGCAATGCCTGGGACTGCGGAAGAACCTATCTGCAGGTGGTTTGGTAACCTCAGAATTTGGAGAGAGTTGTGATGGAACTTTTCTTTATGTCGGAGACATGATATCAATGGCACAATCAGTGTGGTTGACACTTTATCAACCACGATGGGCATCTGCATTTGCTGCATATCTCCCAGATATGATCGAAAAATTTTTGATGTGCACATTCCATGTATCTCTAACATTAGCCCTTGTGAACTGCCTGCCAGTAAGTTTTACCCAATTGCTTAATCTGACATGAATTGGTCATTTCCATATTGCATCTTATAATTTTCTTTGAAAAAAAAAAGAAAGAAAAAGAAAACTAATGAAGCTCATGGAAGCTTCACACTTGGAAGAGCCCCCAAAGTTGGTGAAAAATTTGAGTCCATACTGTATTGAGACAATCAATATTGGATTTGCTGTAGACAGTAGTGGCTTCAGTTACCTCATTTAGATTATTCCGTTCTTTATGATGAATAAGTATGACCGCTAAAATATGCCCTTCTTCTTTTTAACCATATTGCCTTACTCCTGGAGAGCAGTTTCAATTATATTGGCAGGATATTTTTCTGTGTAAATGTTTTAGGCACTCACTGTGGCACTATACCTGACGATTGTGATGGTAAAACTCAGGAATATTATATGATATTGTTTAATCTTTTTGAATGCATAATGTAGTTAACACCTATAGGCATAATTACCTGTCGATATATATTAGTATCAGGTCTCCTATTATCTATATTTTCGGATATATGAAATATTGATACGTGTTATTTAATATGTCAGATGATAATATGGTCGTGACTGATACTGATAACAATATTTTCATCCATTACCAAGTCATTGTATGAAAAATTCTGAAATGCCAAAAAACTCTGTTATGGACGACTAGATGCTATACCTTTTGTTGGCTAATGTGAAGCATGTAGTCCAGAAATTTCTGTGGCTTGGGGCCTCAAGTGGGTCTTGCCAGCAAACAGCTTATTTTTTTTGTCTACGAGTGCGCATTTTATGAGCATGAGAAGCTTACAAATGCTCATCATTGTGCTTTCTTTCCATGATGCTCATGACTAGATCTTCTGCAAGCCTACAACTGATAGTTCTTGTCAAGTTCATGATGTATTAACGAACATTTGCAACATATTTACCAGGTGTATTTTCTCGACGGAGAATCCATTTTGGAGGTGAGCATCTGCTATATTACTTTTTTTAATCCCAGAGGGAGGAGGATATTTCTTCAGGCTTGTCTCTTTGTTGGGTCTGCAATTTCTTGCCTTTTGCTTTTGAGAACTTTTCTCAAATTCTGGTAAGATTTATGATTACTAATCTCATATTACATGCAGTAGTGGTTGTTATACAATCGATATATTGCAACTAATATTGATGAGGTGCTGTTACGTTGCCTTCCACATTGTCAATTATTTGAACTGAGTTTCAGCTCGAAGGCAAAAATGACTGCAAATGGATGAAATTGTTCTCACTTTTTAGACAAACACAGGACTCGGGAAAAGTAGCTGCACATTTTTTTCATTAGACCTTTGCTGCCGTAACATGTGGAAGAATGCTTACCCAACTCATGCATTCTCTAGGACGGACGGAGAGTCTAGTAGGATACTGCTGACGTTGATTAGTGGCACTTACGGCTATTGGTATAATTATAGAGTTTGTTGCTGTGTGATCCGATGATTACAAGCTTGAAGTGTAGAAATGAATTTTGTATAATTCTTAGGGGGTTAAAACCTTTTACAATAGATTTAAAAGTGGTCAAGTTTTTTTTTCCGAACGACACATAGCAAGAGAGGTTAATATTGACAAATTCTTGTTTATTTCGCATTGCTGTGTTGGCCAGAGTACTGTGGGAAAAGAGGTTTCTCAAAGCTTATACATTTGTGAATAGTTGGTCATTTTAGTGATGTTTAGCTCAAGTAGTTGCCATGTGACGCGATGGTTGCAGGTTCATGTCACAGGCATAAACCTATGAATAATGTAATGTAAAATCACGAAAGCTTCATGCGTCGGGTTCTCTTTTTTTCCACCCCTATCAGACTTATTGGCCAAAAATTGATTTTTCTTGATAGTTATGTGACATTGATGGGGGCCGTAGTGTTCACCATCGTTGATCGAACTAAGCCTTCTGTGCTTTTCAAGATTCTAACCTTGCAGTCATAATTCCCTTTGCCGCTTGGTCTCAAGTATGAGTCAGATATGGGTTACTATGCCCGATCGAATAGTTTGACCCGAGTTATTTAGAGTGATCCTAACCAAAAAAATCCCTCCGGCGCTGTACTGTATGAGATGAATAAGCTTATCGAGTCATTTCACTCTTTGAAAAAGTCGTATGAACTAACATATATATTTTGATTCAATATATCTGTCATACCGTGTTGAATAATTGAGACATAAGGCTTTGTTATTGTTTTTATGTTATGCTGAATAAGTGCCGTAGTGACAAGAAAATGATCCGAACCCTCCAACGATTGATAACCCAGTTTGGAATTGAAGGTATTTTCTATATTATCATGAGCCAACCCGATTTAAAACTTGACACAGTGACTGAGTTGCATTCCTCTGACCCTTTTCTTCTGCCATTTTTCCTTGCTGAAAGTAACTTAGCTCCTGCTCATCAACCTCAACTAATGGCACCAAATAAACAGAATGTTTTATTTTTTATTTCTTTTTTGTTATTATTTTATTTTATTTTGGAAAAGGAGCAACGGTTAGCCGGGAGCAGACTTAAGTAGCCTGCATGAATGAACGAATACGGGCTGCCCACTAAACAGTGTCGGGTTGGACTTGAAACAGCCCAAGATTGTTCATTGTGGGCCGTATTGGCCCATGGATAGTGTCAGCATCATCCTCAATTAGAGGCATTGAGAGTTTCCCGCGTGTTTATTTTCTGGGAGGGGGGAATAAAACCAGAAATTTTATTGGCGAATAATATAATAAATAATTCTATTTTGAATTGTAAATTTATTTTTAAATTAAATCTGAACTATTTTTTTGAGTTCCACCTCCAATTATGCAACTCTTGTAAAAAGATTATTTTCCCTTTGGGAAAAAAAAAAAAGGATATGATATTGAGTTGTCAAGATAGTTCGCCGGTAAAAAAGATAGCCTAATACATGAGACTTTTACATTATAAGATATAGAAAATGTTAAATCTAACAAGTTTAGATATTTTTTAATATTAGAGGCTTATGCTTAAAAATAGGGTTGCCGATTAATTTTACAAAGTGGATTTGTTTATATGAATTATTATGGTTTAATAAGAATTAGATTAAGGGGAGGCCAAGATGGGAATTAGGGGCCAACTTTGAGTAAGACTGAAGGTGTTATTTATAATTATTAAAATTTCACACTGCCCATAGTTGAACTGGGACCCATCTTGGTACTAAATTTGTGGGGTATGGTCTCCCTCATAGGTGGTTGATCTCTTTATTGAAATGCTATGAATATGAGTAAATTTTACCAAAGACTATAGGAGCAGTGATTGAATTGTGTGCCCCGCACCCGAAAATTATGAACCTTTGAATGAGAAATTTTCCAAAAAGGTCTGAAGATTGTCTAAATTTAACTCATAATTTGCATTTGATTGATTGCATAGACAACCTTATGATTATAAGTTTATTTTTTTTTTAATGATAACATATGAATAAAAACAATTTATGGGGCATTTGTATTTTCTTTTTATATTACAAAAATTGCCAAACAAATAAAACTTGAGTTGTTAGAAGATCCATTGGTTGGGATTTGCCTTTTGAGTAGGATTTGCCTTTAGAAGAAATTATGTCACATTTTATCAATTTATCTATTATTGTATGTATTTTTTAATATAAATAAATAGATATGATATTAGGTTATTTAGAATTACGAATGATTTGTCTAAAATATTAGCCATTTGAGAAAGATTTGAGAAGATTGTGAGGGATAAGGGGCCATGCGTGGCAGTTGGGTATGGATAAGTGGTGGGGTATACCCTGGCTAAGGTATGGTTGGTATTAAATACCACCTTAAAATACTATGGTGTTATTGTGTTTTGTTACCCAAGAAACATCCTCCAGATCTGCTATGGTTAGATTTACATGATTTTATTATCAAAATGGAAAATTTATTTTTATCTATTTTCCCTAAGTGAAAAAAAAGGTTATTTGATGATAAAACTAAACTAGTAATATCGACCAAAATTATAAAATGCCTAGATCAAACATAATTAGGAAAAAAAAAATTATGATATATCGATAGTGATGTTTTTGGGCAAGGCTGTCAGAATTCTATTTTGATAACTTCAATGGTTAAGATTATAAAATAAGTTTTATATGTGGTAATGTATTGTTATAATACTGACCGTTTAAATTATTGTGATTAAATTTTTACAATTTAACTGTAAATGATAAGTAAAAAATTCTAATATGACTCGTCTTTCTATGACAAAGCTATTATAATTGTAGATGAAGAATTTTCACACCTATTTCTAGACTCGGCCCTAACTCTCTCAGTGTACAATATTACGTGTAAATATCATACACCAGCTAGTAAACAAATGCAGTGTCGGATTATAATTGGATCGTCTTGAATCATATTTATCAACTGTGCTAACCCGTATCGATAACGGTGAGTTTTATAGGGCCCGCTTTCAACTTCCATAACTACCAAATATTCAACCACATGCGTTGCCTTTATTGACCTAACATGTCTTGTCTCTTTCTCGTGGGTGTTATCTTTTTGGCTGAATTTGAAAGAGGAATTGCTGCCTCTCTGCATCATGCATGGCAATTAATGGCTGTCGGGCTCATTACCAAATTGACCAGGCAAAAAGACCCTAATTACTGAATCCTCACATGGCCCCCTCTCCCCATGCTCCTTCCCATGCACTTTTCGATCACCGATTTGATAAAATCAGTCAGATAACCTAACAGATGGTGATTTATTCTGTAATGAATGTCGATAGTAACACTACAGTTTCCTTCATCACCATTAATTGCATACTTAGAAGTCAAATATCCTAACTTTGTGCTTTTGTTACTAGGTTAGGTTTGAAATTAATCAATGATGACATGACGCATTACAGTTAAATCTTACTGTTATATGTCTAAATTTATTAAGTATATGATATTTATGGATGAGGTCACACATTTGAAATTCAATCAAAACTCACTAAATTGAGATACTGATTGGATCAACTCATGTATTACGCATCACAGTTGAATATTATCATTATCTATCTGAGTTTATTTGAGGTGTGGTATTTATGGGTGAAATTATACATTTGAAATTTGATCAAAATACACCAAATTGAGATATCGATCGAATTTTGTTAAAACAGTATGATTGTTCTATTATAAATTGAAGTTACATGTTTAATTTTGATTGAAATTGACAAATGATTCATGAAACATCTTTTCTAAAAAAGCAATTTTGAAGCTCATAGCATGGGGTTGGAAATGAAAATTTATAAAATATTTGCAAAGCAAATGATTTTTTTTAATATCCTTGGGAGACCCCCCCCCCC
>JAODPA010132118.1:0-16766 GCA_025585075.1 Nepenthes mirabilis | reverse complement strand
TATGGCATCAATTTCATGAAACTGCATGGATTTGGTATCCATTTATCGTCTGGATTGTTTTACCGAAACTCTAGGTAGAAAATGAAGGGTTTTTATTGATTTTTGTCCACAATTTCTATTATATAAAAGTTAACCTGTATTGAAATAAAGCCCTTGATATATTCTGTATCTAAAAGTTTTATACGGACTTCTACGTATAAATTACTATAAACTCTAGGAGATAAACTGAAGGGTTTTTAAACTGTTTCTATATATTCTGAAGCTAAACTGAGGGATTATAAACTATTACGGTATATTCTGAAACGAATCTAAAAGGTTTCAAATTGTTACTGTTTGTCCTGAAACTGACTAGAGAGTTATTGTGAAATTCTAACTAATTTCTGAACTGAAAAAGGATTTTCAGTTAAGAAAATGAGAAGAAAACTATTTTTGATACTGTTAATTTGGACTCAGGACTGATATACGGTCATGTGAGATTCCTCGACATGCCTTAGGACATTACGATGGTAATCGGGGATAACTCCATCCATGGAGTTATACGTAGTCCGCCATTCCTTGGGGCGTTAATTAATGAAGGCAGTATACTGATCCTGAAGGATGATAATCCTTCGTTCTTGAAGGAACTAATAATCCTTCATCGGCTTTGAGTTGTGTGCCATAGAACACAATCGGTCCCTATACAGCACTGACACTGGCCCTAGATTGTGTGGAGTAAACACAATCAATCCCCAATTTTTTTCCCCATTGGCTAGTAGGGTACGCTAATTAGGTCCTTAGGATATTAAACTTGAGTTTTTTGAAGAAACAAATGGAATTTGGAACTCTTTTATGAACCCTGATGCATGTTTAAATAGAATCATGCTTTACTCCTGTTTCCATAAACTACTCATGTTCTTCTAACCTGATATTAATGTGGTTTTCTGTCCTAGCATGATTTATAGTTTTCGAGACCTATTTATGAGGAAAATTATTCTTTCCTCATGATTATTGCACGTATTTCTACTCATCTGCCCATATGATCTACATGAAAGCATAATTAATGACTTTTGAAAACCTGTTCATGTAGAATCATGCTTTTTTGATGAATTATGTATATGTTTCTATTTTTCCCTAGCATTTCTACTATCTTCTGCAATTATATTCTGCTAATATTTCTACAATCATTGTTTTATCGCATTTATACTTTAAATGCAACTGTACCTGCTTTACTGTATTATGTTCTATATGAGATCATTACATTCTGCATGTTTTAGTACCTTGTTGAGTTTTGGCTCACTATTTACTATTTTTCGCCTCTAGATAAGGATATAGTGAAGATATTGGATGATCAGGTGGATAGAGTTTAGCAAGGAAGGGTCTAAAGCCCCGGTGAAGCCTTGAAGGTTACCTTGGAGTAATGATTTGGGAGATTCTGATAGTTCTGCATGTGCCATAGAGTTTTGTAACGAAAAGTATGTATAAGCAATTGTAATTTATTCTGTAAACTATTAAAATCGTAATTATTCTTTCGCAAGTTTCTATTAAGGTTATAGATGTTTTTGCTATAAATTTTATGATTTTCTGTACAGGTTCTAGACGGCAACTGTGACGGAATGGATTTTTTTTCTTCAGAAACTTCCGTCAAGACAGAAACAAGATTTTAGGACCAAAATATAAGGTATGACTTCTACAGAAATTTCAACAGAGTCTCCTTGTAACGGTCCAAATTCTAAATTATAGAAAGTCCAAGTCATTAAATTAATATAATGTTGGAAGTAAAAGAAAGTTTATCCGGTCAATGCTAGTTGACCGAAAATGTGATGGGTACTTATCCGATCAACGTCAGTTGACCGAAAGCAATGAAGGAGCAATTACAAGACTAGAAGGCAAGTCGGGGTAGTTAAGTTGACCGAAATTGTGTGATTGTTGACCAGAAAATATAATAAGAAAATAATCCGGTCAATGCCTGTTGACCAAAAAACGTGATGGAGAATTTAACCGGTCAACACTAGTTGACCAAAAAGGAAGGAAGGAGGCTGGAAGTGTCTACGTTGACCGGAAAGGAAGGAAGGAGGCCGGAAGTATTGAGACGATGAGCGATAGGAAGAGGGCAAATTTAATATGGTCAACATCAGTTGACCAGAAAATGTGAAAGAGAGGCCAAGGGAAAGTTAGCCGCTTGATTGATTGACGTGATGACTAATTATGAAGACCATACCTAAGTAAGTAACCGACTTTCAATCACCCTCGAGTGGTTGACCTGCTCTACCTACTACCATTAGACCAAAGGCCTATAAATGAAAAACTAGAGAGTACATAGGAAAAGGTTAGGAGGAAGCTCTCAGTCACGCTTCTTAGTGAAAGAACCCAGAATTCTAGGATGAAGTAAAGAGATTCAGGTAAGTGTACCCCCCTTAAATTTATGATTTACTATAAGCATACTCATCTTTCTATAGTTCATGTTTGCAATGTAAGTATGTCTAATTTTTGATGAACTTATGTTACAGTATGCATGATATTTGTTCCGATAATCTAAATTCTGTTAATGCCCTATTTAAAGGAAGCTCTGTTATGTGTTTTCATAAGGATCTTCGTTTAACCTTACTTGCATGAATTCTGGCCACGAATAAGTTTTTAAGATATCTGACAT
This sequence comes from Nepenthes mirabilis, assembly GCA_025585075.1. Taxonomy (NCBI): domain Eukaryota; kingdom Viridiplantae; phylum Streptophyta; class Magnoliopsida; order Caryophyllales; family Nepenthaceae; genus Nepenthes; species Nepenthes mirabilis. The sequence continues at coordinate 14,137 of JAODPA010132118.1, read as the reverse complement.
GAGTAAAAAGACCTCCGACCCTTGCACTGTAATAATTGATACTGGCCCTTATATTTATAATTTTGAAACCGGCCAAGAATAATTGAAATCGGCTTTGTATTACAATTGAAACCGGCATTTACATAGTAATTTCAAAACTGGCCTCGTATCGTAATTTTGAAACCAGCATTTGTACTGTGATTTCGAAATCGGCCTTGTATCATGTTTTGAAATCGGCACTCGTATTGTAATTTTAAAACCAGCATTTGTAATAAAATTTTGAAACCGGCATTTGTATCATATTTTGAATATGATAAAAGTCCTCCGACTTTTGAGAAAAGGCCTTCGGCTTTTGATATATGACCTCTGGCTTGTTAAAGATCTCCGGCTTGTTAAAGAAAAGGTATTCAGCTTTTGATCAATGACCTCCGACTTTTGACATAAGACCTCTGACTTTGATAAATGAGACTTTCGACACTTTGATAAAAGATCTTCGATTTTAAGACGTTAAAGGAAAGGCTTTACGGACTTTAATTGTTTGAAATTAAGAACAAAGGCTATAAGAATAAGAAAAAATGTATATAATCAGGACAGCAAGTGGAATTCTATGACTTTCGACTTTTGAACTATGATAGATGGCCATCGAATGATATGAATTAAGAACTGAGTTTCCATTAAGCTTGCTGTTAAAATTGGATGAAGGATATTGAAATGATACTCGAGGATTGCCCCTGGGCCATGGGGAATTTTTGGTGGCATAAGGCTTATGGATTACGGCCCCGTATGCCAGGTAAAAGGCATTACCGCCCGCCTCTGGGAGTATAATAGGAGGATACAACCTTAGGTTGTGGGGTAGCATGCAACCCTTCCTCGATATTGTCCGCTCTCATCCGATTCCTAAAGATGATAATAATTTCGTACAATTTTATGAATTTTCTGAAGACAAGATAATAAGAATAAGAACAATGATTCCTGAACTTAAGAAGAAATGATATGGTAATTTTTGTATGCTAAGTTTATATTACTTTGATCCGATTATATGTATGTTAATGTTTTCTGCATGTGGGTACCTTGCTGGGCTTTGTAGCTCACTCTTGCTATTTTTCAAATGATGAGAAGCTTATGGAGGATGAAATTGAATAGAGTCATGTGGAGTTGCTAGACGGTATAGTTGGCCGGATTTGATCAGTAAAGGAGTGAAGAAATTGATGTTTTTTCTTTTGATATTTTGGAAAGGACTTGTAAAATATTTTCCGCTGTAAAAGAATTAATGGATCTTAGTATGTTTCCGTAATTTACAATATGGGAAAATGAAGTTGACTTTTCTAGTAGCATCTCATTTCATGTCAAGGTCTTCATGCCTAACCAACCTTAATGTTAGCCGGTCAGGTATGAGGTTAAACTTTGATGGCCAACTCAAGGAGTTTGGCCATAAGTCATCTTTTATATGCGATGTAATGTATATATAAAAGAAAAAAAAAATTTTATGTCCACCTAGTTAGTATTTATACTGTATATGTTGTAAAGGTCAGGCTTGACGGTAGCCATATGTGGTGGAATACATCCGAGGCTGTCACAACTAGTATCAGAGAGAACTGAGATGCTTTAGGTTCGATCTAAATCGATACGAAAACTTAGGACAGGATTAGTGAAGGCTGAAGGGCGTTAGCAATACTTATGCGAAGGATGGAGTACTATGTGTTAGCTGCCTTTGGTTAGTAGTCTAACCAAAATGTTCTTTTCAGAAATCAAGGTTATTGCTGAGGAAATGTCTAACAGAGGAAAATGAGCCGTCTGGACTAACCCTCCGGACCTGGAGATAAGGTTCTTGAATCTACTGGACAGGATGGCTGATGTCATAGAAGCCTTGGCTCCACTAACTCCGGTGACCACCCCAACTCTTGTTCATTAGGAGACGTCGGTCTACGATCGCTTTACCAATGTGCGAATTCCTGAATTCTCCGGAGAACCTGACTCATTGAAGGCAGACAACTAGATCCAACGATTAAAGAATATGTTCGCAGTGATTAAATGTCCTACTGGAGATAAGGTCCTATCTGCCACCCATAAGCTGGTGGGTTAGGCCCACCGCTGGTGGGAGATGCAGAAGAGAGTCCTTGAGGTGCAAGAGAGGGAAATTACTTGGGGAATGTTCGAAGCAGCATTCTTGGAGAAATACTTTCCTGCTAACCTTTGCGGATAGAAGGAAGATGAATTCATTCACTTAAGGCAAGGCACTCACATCGTGGCCGAGTATGATGCAAAATTTGCGGAGCCATCTCGCTATGCTCCTTATATGGTGGAAGACCAGGAGAGAAAGGATAGAAGGTTCTTTCAGGGATTAAGAGAGGATATCAGGAGATATCACTCAACTTTAAAGTTGGCTACGTATGGAGAGGTGTTAGAAAGGGCTGTTATTTATGAGAAGGAGTAGGAAGGAGGGGAATTTTTTAGATAGAGAACATTTAATCAGACTTCAAGAGCTAGTGCTAGGGGAGGACCCTCAAAGAAGGCAAAACCGTTAAGGTCCAGTAGGGAGCCATCTATTTGAGATTGGTACGACTGGAGTAACTTTCGGGTATATCAAGTCCTAGGATAACAATTCGTGATTGTTTTGGAAAAATTGTTATGTGTTTGGACTTTTGGGTAGCCTCGAGTTATATTGAGGTTGATGATGTGTATTTTTAGAATTAAGATGGCATTGCGGTGACCCAATGTCAGGTAGAAGGTATGGTGTGTTGCCCCATGTTAGATAGGAAGTGAAGTTGACTTTGGTTAGTTAACGTGAAGAAGATCATGGGTCTTAAGGATTAAAAGGTATTATCCTACGTGCTTATGGAAGCTTTAAGGATGAATACTTTGTTTTGATGAGACTCTCAGGAGCATGTTTCAAGAATGGTTGGTTTGATTACAAGATTTAGGGATGTCCTTATCCATAGACGGGGGGCGAAGAGGTTCAGTGTTTTAAATCAGGGTTCTAAGATATTAACTTAAAGTATTAAATGCCACCTGTCGCGATAAGAGGTAAGGCCTTTGGGTTTAATATTGTAATCTAGTGTCGTTTTGGGGATTCCAAACCCATGTTTGCATTGTGTTTTGAGTTATGTGCGATTGGGAGACCTAACCTTTGTAATAGCGGCAAAGGTGACCTAGTACTTGGAAGGACAAAAGACATATCAAAGTAGATGTTTATGTACGAATCTTGGAATTGAATTGTATGATTTTGGGTATGAACTTGCGCTAGCTAAGGTACCAAGTCTTAATTTGATCTTAATAGTAGTTGAGTGGGCAAACTGTAGTGCTATTACTGCTGGATTGGTAAAGGATGACATCCGGCAATCGAGTTGTGGGATCTAAGGCATAAGTTTGAATTGATCAAGGTATCAAGAGATTGATGGCGTCTTCCTGTGGAACATTCGATAAGAATCTACGTTAAGTCTAATTAGTACATGCGGCCACATCTTGAAGTTATTTTGCGGTCATTGAGGGGCTTCGGCCGTGCGACTATTTGAGAATGATTATAGAAGGAAGATTAGGTTGACTTATCTGTTGACCAATAATTCAAGGTTGTGTCAAAATCGATGGCGATCGTTGAGAGTTCCATGCAAAGCCGTGGAAATATAGGCTTTGGTATCATTGTGAAATACCCCGAAACCTTCGAGGTAGATAAGACGGACCGATAAGGTTGTTCATTGATTTCAAATGGGGTGGCCTAGCAGAGTGATGATTTGTTAAAAGGACCTTGTGAATGGATAAGCGAATTACGTGGGCCATTGTAAAAGTTTGATGATTTCTAAGATCGATTTGGGTCCATAGCATGTTAATTGTGGATCAATGGAAGTGGTAGCCTTGGCTGTATTCAGGATGAGGATATGGCCACTATAAAGTCCAAAAAATGCCGTTTGGCTTTTGTAGGTCCGTTAGTATTTCATGAAATTTTATGGGTGGGATTTTTTGGCCATATTCGGGCCTGTGTTGAGGTGACTTCATAGATAAATTCAAAGGAATGCGAGTTTAGTGAAGGAAATGCCATGTTAGGATTGTAGCTCTTTGGTAGTATGATCTTGGGATTTATAAGATTTTAAGTGATGGCTATTGGAAAGACCGATTAGTATCGTGGAAGCGTATGGTCATCTTGGGTCTAGCTGAAGTTATTAAGTGATCCGACAAGTATTCTTTGAGGACTACAATTCAAGTGAGACGTTTGGTTTAGAGAAATTTGTAATTGTTAGAACAAAAGATAAACGGCAATTTTCGGAGATCGGATGGGGGTAATTGACGTTCATGTCATTTGGGTTGATCCCTGATGGGTCTGGTAAGTTATCGTGGAGTGTAATTCCTTCGAGAAACATTAAGGTTTTGTTACTCCCACGTCATGACAGGTGGATACATTTGATTTAAGTGGGAGAAAAGTTCATGATTAATGTTACCCCATATGTAAGTCAGAATTAACAATTAAAGTCTCTGCTTTGAGAACTTATGACTTTGTCTTTGAAGATAGTCATTACCTAAAGTTTTAAGAACCAAAATAGTTGTACCATAAAAAGGGATGATCATATGATATGGCATGTTGACAGACCTGTTTAAAGGTTGAGAAAGTAAACCTCGGTGTTTTAGTTGGGGAAGTAGGCATCAATGTTGGCGATTGATGCTGCGAGTCTTTGGACTTGTATGTCTTTGAAGTTTCATAGGAGATGTGAAAGATAAATCGCAAGTAAGTCCAAATGATTGGGTGATAGGAAGCTGTGTTCTTGAATTGGGAGACAAAACCGTATTTGATGTTTGGGAGCTAGGAGTTCATGAAATCTGAAGTCCTTATGATTTGTTTCAAGAAGATTAGGGCGACCCATTTATCGTAATCATAGAAGACGTGTTCGGCTGGAATCAGTTGGCTTATTGGTATGCCAAGGGGATCTTGAGGTTACTAAGTAATTGGGATCTTAAGATTCTGGGTAATGATTTAAAGTTATGTTAACTCTTCAAGTGATCGTTATGACTGTAACTCAGAATGTGGTTGTAGTCAGAGGATGGTGGAATTGTCTTCATAGTATGACTATCCTAGAACTGTTTTAATCAGAGTAGTGCAACGTAAGCATCGTGAACCCATGGCTCAGAGATTTAAGAATAAGGTTGAGGTCCCTGTGATCGAATTCTTTGAAGCTTGGAATGAACTGAAGTGAAAGTTCATTGGATTCATTTGAAGTATCGGATTAAATTGGAGAAATGGCGAGCATTATTATAGGTCACTTTTGAATTTCGGAGGATCATTATAAGGTCTCCCTTGTATCAATGGTTGAGAAGATCAGTAAGTGTCTAGGTTAAGCCGTTCTAAGAGGCTAAGGCTCATCAAAATTTCGAGGACGAAATTTCTATAAGTGGGGGAGAATGTAACGGCCGAGATTCTAAATCATAGAAAATCCCAATCATTAAATTAATATAATGTTGGAAGTAAAAGAAAGTTTATCCGGTCAACTCTAGTTGACCGGAAATGTGAAGGGTACTTATCCGGTCAACGTCAGTTAACCGGAAATAATGAAGGAGCAATTATAAGACTAGAAGGCAAGTTGGGATAGTTAAGTTGACCGAAATTGTCTGATTGTTGATCGAAAAATATAATAAGAAAGTAATCCAGTCAACGCCTGTTGACCGGAAAACGTGAGGGAGAATTTAACTGGTTAACGCCAATTGACCGGAAAGGAAGGAAGGAGGCCGGAAGTGTCTATGTTGACCGGAAAGGAAAGAAGGAGGCCGTAAGTATTGAGACAATGAGTGATAGGAAGAGGGGAAATTTAACCAGGTCAACGTCAGTTGACCGGAAAATGTGAAAGAGAGGCAAAGGAAAAGTTGGCCGCCCGATTGATTGACGTGATGACTAATTATGAAGATCATGCCTAAGTAAGTAATCGACTTTCAACAACTCCCGAGTGATTGACCTGCCCTACCTATTACCGTCAGACCAAAGACCTATAAATGAGAAACTAGAGAGTGCAAGGGAAAAGGTTAGGAGGAAGCTCTCAGCCGAGCTTCTTAATGAAAGAACCCAGAATTCTAGGATGAAGTAAAGAGATTCAAGAAAGTGTCCCCCCTTAAATTCATGATTTACTATAAGTGTACCCATCTTTCTATAGTTTATGTTTGCAATGTAAGTATGTCTGATTTTTTATGAACTTATGTTACGGTATGCATGATATTTGTTCTGATCATCTGAATTCTGTTACTGCCATATTTAAAGGAAGCTCTGTTATGTGTTTTCGTAAGGATCTTCGTTTAACCTTACTTACTTGTATGAATTCTGGCCACAAATAGGTTTTTAAGATATCTGACATGAGTAAAAAGACCTCCGGCCCTTGCACTGTAATGATTGATACCGGCCCTTATATTTATAATTTTGAAACTGGCCATGAATAATTGAAATGGGCTTTGTATTACAATTGAAACCGACATTCACACAGTAATTTTGAAACCGGCCTCCTATCGTTATTTTGAAACCGGCATTTGCACTGTGATTTCAAAACCGGCCTTGTACCGTATTTTAGAACCGGCACTCGTATCATAATTTTGAAACCGGCATTTGTAATGTAATTTTGAAACCGACATTTGTATCATATTTTGAATATGATAAAAGACTTCCTACTTTTGAGAAAAGGCCTCCGGCTTTTGATATATGACCTTGGGCTTTTAATATATGACCTCCGGCTTGTTAAAGACCTTCGGCTTGTTAAAGAAAAGGTATTGAGCTTTTGATCAATGACCTCCAGCTTTTGACATAAGACCTCCGGCTTTGATTAATAAGACTTTCGACACTTTGATAAAAGATCTTCGATTTTAAGACGTTAAAGGAAAGGCTTTACGGATTTCAATTGTTTGAACTTAAGAACAAAGGCTGTAAGAATAAGAAAAAATGTATGTAATTCGGACAGCAAGTGGAACTCTATGACTTCTGACTTTGAACTATGATAGATGGCCATCAAACGATATGAACTAAGAATTGAGTTTCCATTAAACTTGCTGTTAAAATTGGATGAAGGATATTGGAGTGACACTCGAGGACTGCCCCTGGGCCATGGGGGAATTTCTAGTGGCATAAGGCTTATGGAATACGGCCCCGTATGTCGGGTAAAAGGCATTACTATCCACCTCTGGGAGTAAAATAGGAGGACACAGCCTTAGGTTGTGGGGTAGCACACAACCCTTCCTCGATGTTATCCCCTCCCGTCCGGTCCCTAAAGATGATAAGAATTTCGTACAGTTTTATGAATTTTCTGAAAACAAGATAATAAGAATAAGAACAAAGATTCCTGAACTTAAGAAGAAATGATATGGTAATTTTTGTATGCTAAGTTTTTATTACTTTGATCCGATTATATGTATGTTAATATTTTCTGCATGTGGGTACCTTGCTGGGCTTTGTAGCTCACTCTTGCTGTTTTTCAGATGATGAAAAGCTTATGGAGGATGAAATTGAATAGAGTCATGTGGAGTCGCTAGACGGTATAGCTGGCCGGAGCTGATCAGCGAAGGAGTGAAGGAATTGATGTATTTTCTTTTGATATTTTGGGAAGGACTTGTAAAACATTTTCCTCTGTAAAAGAATTAATGGATCTTAGTAAGTTTTCGTAATTTACAATATGGGAAAATGAAGTTGACTTTCCTAGTAGCATCTCATTTCATGTCAAGGTCTTCATGTCCGACCAACCTTAACGTTAGCCGGTCAGGTATGAGGTTAAACTTTGATGGCCAACTCAAGGAGTTCGACCTTAAGCGATCCTGTGTACGCAATGTAAGGTATATATAAAAGAAAAGAAAATTTTTATGTCCACCTAGTTAGTATTTATACCATATATGTTGTAAAGGTTAGGCTTGACGGCGGCCGTATGTGGTGGAATACGTCCAGGGCCGTCACACTCCTTTTATAACTGGATGAAAACCCAAAAGTACAACCTGTACAGTACTGTTAAAACAGGATAAAAATCCAAAATATATGTAATTGTAGTTTATTCTATAAATTGTTAAAACTGTATTTATGCTTTCGTAGGTTTCTGTTAAGGTTATAGGTGTTTTCACTATAGATTTTCTAATTTTCTGTACAGGTCCTAGACGGCATCTGTGATGGAATGGATTTTTTTTCTTCAGAAACTTCTGTTAAGACAGAAACTAGATTTTAGGACCAAAATATAAGGTATGACTTCTGCAGAAATTTCGACAGAGACTCTTTTATAACTAGATGAAAACCTAAAAGTACAACCTGTACAGAACTTGTATAATCAACCAGTACAAGCACACAACTATCAGTTTATACCACAATTCTTCCTACAACACGCATATACAGGATCATAGATGCCATCCATGGCATTAATCTATCAAACCATCTACTACACTAACAGTTCATAAACGAGATGCCATCTAGGACCTGTACAAAATATCAAGAAGTATAGAGCAGAAGAAGAACTATTAACCTGCAGAAGTACAGTTTTCCTTTTTACCATCTCATGCATTTCTATACAAAATCCACATATACATAAATGCCCATAGATATAGAATCCATATACAAAATCACATGTCCAGTCAAGTCTTTACATCCAACTGGTTCTCCAAAATAGTTCCAAAATGCTTCAAATCCTCAAAAGTCTTTTAGAAATGCTTTCAGTCACTCTTTCTCGTCAGGCACTAGCGCTACAGTCTTATCTGGAGGGAGAAAAATAATAAAATAGTGAGCTAGGGCCCAACAAGATACATGTAGTTATGCAGAACAGTCGTGAAACTATGTAGAAATAGAACGGTTAAATATAATATAACCTAGAAAATAGGGAAAGTATAATTTGACAATATTAAACTCAGAAATCAGAAATCAATAATCAATAATCAGTATAATTTAGAAAGCAGAATCATAAACTTCTCTTTTATATCAGTATAGAACAGTGATCGGTACAGAATAGTACTACAAAATAATAATGGGGTACAAAACAGAGCAGTAATAGAATAGAGCAGTAATAGACCCTGCTTGTATACCCTACTAGTTGAGGGGGCGAATAATTGAAGATAGATTGTGTACATCTTCTCACAATCCAAGGCTATAAATAGTAATAGAAGATCATGTCCCATGGGATTAGTATAGGTGTGCCTCTCAAAGGTAGGCCAGAAACAGAACTTTTCTCCTCACCGTAATGCCCCCGAGGAAGGGTGGACTACGTATAACTCTATGGACAGAGTTATTCTCAATCACCACCGTAAAGTTTTATGGCATGTCAGAGAACCTAACCTGACTGTAATCAGTTCTAGGTCCTAAATGACAGTATCAAAAGTAACTTCTTAACTGAAAACCCTCTTTTGTAATCCGAGTTTCACAATTTCCCTTCAATTTTACTTCAGAAGTGTATTGGAAATTTATTGGTATAAGTTCGTGTAAAATTTTTAAAAACAAATTATACTAGGAGCTTTATTTCAGTGCCAATTAACTTTTATATAACAGGAGCTACGGTTAAAAATCATTAAAACCCCTTCACTTTCATACCTAGGGCTTCGCCAAAACTTTCAGACTCAAATCGATCACTAAACATGAGTGTATTCATGAAATCAATGTCATAAATCTATACACATATACTAAATCATGCAATTTAACCAAAAATCCCTAATATTTTCGAGTTAGGGTTTCATCGCATTCTTCCAGAACCAAATAGAACACTAATTATATGCTTGTTCATGAAATCGAAGCCAAATCTTGCAATAAACATGGGTAAACACAAAATCTAACCAAACAATCGAGGGAAACATATTTCATTTACATTAAACATGCAACAATAAAGATTTAGAGCATTTTCATCGATTTTGAAACAAGAGAAAATGGTAAAAACGAAAAACAACGTCCATAATACACTTACCTGAGCCCGATCTACCGTTTTTTTTACTTGGAGTGGATTGGAACGTGTGATTTCCTCTTTCTCCTCTTCTCTTCTTCCTCTTCTTCGTTCGTGCCTCAGCTGCTCACTCTTTCACCTTTTCCCCTTCTATTTATAACAAAAATGGAATCAAAACGCGGGTAAAAATCAGAACCGCACTCGAGCGCGTGGCGAGCGTGCTGCGAGCGCGCTGCATTTTGCTAGCGCCCTCCTCGAGCACCCAGAAAGCGCGAGGTTTCTGCAAGGGGCTCGCTCGAGCGCGCCTGGCACACGGTGAGCGGCTAGGTACTGGATTTTGTGCTCGCTGCTGCGCCTCGAGTGCATGGCAAGCGCAACCCTGCTGCTTGCTGAACTCGGATATTTTCCAACTTTTTACTTTCAACCCTCATTTTTCAATATATGATTGGCCTCTTAATGATTACCATTATTTTAATTACTCCCAATTATTATATTTTTTTGGTTCCGAGGCCTCATAGCATCTCTTGTCTGAATTCTGGTATAGTTGATAAGATTATTAAATTAAGGCCATGAATTGCACTTGTGGTCCTTTGAATGCTCGTTGTAGGAAAATTATGGTATAAATGGATAGTTGTGTGCTTGTATATGGTCCTGTAATCGTGTCTTGGTCATAAGTCTGAGGTTGGATATCGAGTATGTTTTGTACACGTTATAATATACAGGTTGTATATTTGGGTTTTCGTCAAGTTTTAGATAGGACTTTGCAAATATTTTTACAGAAAATACTGATGTAAATTTTACGATTTCTATTCTGAATCTGTTTGACGAAGGATCCTATAGGGTTTAGGATCCATTCCGTCACATCCCGAGGGAAGGATGATTTCTATTCAGTTTAATTCCTTACATACCCTCCATACTTTACATCCCGATGGTAAGATGATTTCTTTAGTTCAATTAGCTATTATTCAGTGCAATTCTGATGCCTATTATTCAGTATTTCGATGCAGTGACCTAAGGACAAGGTTATGGACTAGCTATATTGGAATCCTACTGATTTACTTAGCGGAGGACATTCTTATCCTTATTTCCTTAACCATAATTCTCTTGACCCCGAAATCCTTTCCAATTCATATGATTAAACCTTCATCTAGTTTCAAAGATACTCAATGACTCAATGATACAATTTCAAATTAATTTTTCAAGTGCAGTTTGTCAGATAAACTTCATCAAATCTCTAATTAGCATTTCCATCTCAAGATTTATGCATTTATTCTTATTCTTTAACCCTTAAGTTATCATATTTCAGTCGGCCAGTTAAACCTTGTTTGGTAATCTTTCAGATAGCTCTAGAATACCCTAGAAGATTAATAGTGCATTCTTATGGAACTTTTCATACTAAACCCTAATCGGAGATCCTTCAGATAGCTTCAGAACATCTCGGAAGTTCTACAATATATTCCTGTGGGATTTTCTGACTAAGATTACCTCATAGTCCTTATCATATTATAGAATCATAGTTACATCTCAGAATTTAGGGAACTTATTCATAAAACCCTGAAATTTCAACCTAGGGTTTCGCACAAAACTGTCTAACCATAATCGAACACCCTACGTAAGTACAGTCATGAAACTGAAGCCATATATTACGATACATATAGATAAACTTAAAATCTATCCGATTAATTTATAGAAAAATACTTTGTATGCATTAAATAGAGAAAAATAGTAATTCAGTGCATAAATACAATTTTAGTGATACGGAAAAGCAATAAAAATGGAGGATAACATCCAGGGTACACTTGCCTTAGCCTACTCTATTATTATTTTTATCCATATCTGATCGAAAGTGACGGATTTCTCCTCTTCTCTTCTTTTTCTTCCCTTTCTCCTTCTCCCCTTCACTACTATCGTGCGTGGTCTGATTTTCTCTCTCCCCCTTTCCCAAATTTAAAACGAATTAAAGCAAGTCAGTGGGGGTTTTAAAGGTTGGCGCTAGAGCGCTGGTCAAGCGTTCATTGAGCACCAACTCTCGCAAAACAGTTCCCCCTGTCATGGTTTCCTCGCCCCCACCTCGACTAGGGTGAGCCTTGAGCGGGCCTATGCGCAAATCTGCGCCTACTTCGGCACTCGAGCACACATCAAAAGCCGATCTCATCTTTAGCCCTTTTTTTCCTGTTTTGCTTATTTTGCTTTGGTATCCATTTTTCTCTTATTCTTGAACCTAATCATAATTATTATCAACTTAATCACCCCATAATTATCAAATTTCGGGATCAGGATCTCATACTCTCCCCCACTTGTAGAAATTTTATCTTCAAAATTTAGCGATCCTTAAATTTTTCAGAATCAAGGAACCTCCTTAATGTTTCCAATTCTTTTCTAAATCATGATGGTTATCCTGGAAAACCATATACTTAAGAATTGCCTTGATCCTCACTATTTGACACGTCCTTTCTAGATCCAAATTCACTAAGTTCGAAGGCAATCCTATTTCGTTAACCACTTTTCTAACTTAATTTCGTACCTTAAACAAGCAAAATGCATCATTTCATTGGTATGTTATCAAGTCGACATTTTCTTGTAGTACCAACTCCATCCGGTACACTCGGATTACACAACAGCCATGATTTTACTTATCTCAAAATGTCCACATCAAGAAAATGATCCCTCAAGTCCTCAAACCACAACAGGATCGGAGATTACAATTACACAATCACCAAATATTCGGTGTGGTTTTTGGTTCATTACACAACTAATAACTCCAACACTTCAGATGCGATTCAGTTTTCCAACATAGTAATACTACAGTCTATTGCCTTAAAAATTAGAGCCTGCCCATAATTTCTTAAGCTGAATTTTCCAATTGGCAATTCTGACTTATAAATGAGCAATTCACATTCAGAATTCTTCTCCCTCTTAACCTAAGGTATCTATTTACAGATGATGCAACTGGGATGCTCCCCCACTTAGACTGAGGGTATTCACCTATTATAATCCAGAAATAACAAGATCCTAACTTTTTCCAACAAATTTATTCAATTAAAGTGGCTTTGCACCTACATAACTTCCCTTCCTCCAATCAAACATACAATTGATTACCTTTCCACAATTCACAATGTGAGGTCCCAAACTTGAAACATGATAATTTAAGGGTAATTAAAATAATAATAGTCGAGATGAGGCTGAACATGCTTGGAAGGAAGAGTTTCGGAAGTAAAAAGTGTGCAATGCTGGCTACTGTATACTGATTTGCCACATAGCAGCCGGGTGCCTGCCACGTGCTCGAGTGCGGCAGTAGGCACAAAAATCCAGTAGGGGCATGCTCCCCATGCCCTCATTGGGTGCTTGAGCGAGGCCTAGCAGAAACCCTGCGCTCGTCGTGCGCTCAGTGTGCGCTCAAGCGCCAATCATGGGACCAGGCACGTGGCTCTTTTCTCCCACATTTTAAAGGGGATTTTGGCTCATTTGGGGTTTTATCTCCAGCAGCCCACGACAACAACGAAGGAGAGAAGAGAGGAAGGAGAGAGAAGAGAAAGAAAAGGGGAGAAACTTTCATCCAGTCCAGATCCGAGTCACGGTAACTGTAGATCGAGTTTAGGTAAGTGTACCTTGGACGCTATTTTTAATTTTTTACTGCTTTTCTATATCTCTAAAAGTGTATTTATACAATACATGGTTCTATATATTTACTGTAAATAACCACTTTTGTCTCGATTAATCGGTCAAATTTTAAGTTTACTTGTATATATTACAGGTTATACCTCTGATTTCATGAAAATACATATATTCGGTGTCCGTTTATCATTCGGAAGTTTTGGCGAAACCCTAGGTGTGAAAATGAAGGTGTTTTAACGATTCTTAACCATAACTCCTGTTATATAAAAGTTAATTGGTACTGAAATGAAGCTCCTGGTATAATTTGTTTTTAAAAATTTTACACAGACTTATACCAATAAATTACCATGCATTCCTGAAGCAAAACTGAAGGTTTTTAGACCGTTATTGTATATTTTAAAATAAATCTGAAAGGTTATGAACTATTTCTGAATATTCTAAAGTTAACTGAAGGGTAATTGTGAAACTCTGAAATGAAAGAGGGTTTTCAGTTAAGAAGTTATTTCTGATACTGTTATTTAGGACCAATGACCGATTACAATCAGGTTAGGTTCTCCGGTATACCTTAGAACACTATGGTAGTAATTGAGGATAACTCTGTCCATGGAGTTAAGCGTGGTCAACCCTTTCTGTGACGGAACGGATTATTCTCCATTGAATAACCTCCGTCAATGCTTAAACACACTCTA
>JAODPA010132107.1:0-16769 GCA_025585075.1 Nepenthes mirabilis | reverse complement strand
CAAAGATAACACCTTTTTTCATGCTAAAATTCTCAAATATACAGCTAAAAGTGAAGAGAAAGAAAGGGATACAGTACATAGATGGTGAATCTAAGGGGGTGCATGAAATAATCTTGTTTTTTACTCAGTAGCCCCTGTTATTGCATGTTGGAGGTTTACTTTCTGATATATGGGATCGAAAAGAATCGAATTTGGATGCACGCCTTAATGGGATGATCTTGATAAAGATTTAAGACAATATTACTCTGCGCGAACTGTCCGTGATGATCTACACTGCCCAGAGCACCGGATATAGCTAGCGGATGAGCATGCATGGAACCGCCATCTCTAGCTACCACCATGTTCACTGTCCTATACCTTGATCGGGAGTTCAGTAAAAATCTCGGGGCAACAAGTCTGGCCAAATCATCTTCACCATCTTAATTAGAACGAAACTGGACCAACATGCACATATTACACCAACAGCAAGGTTAATATCTCTGAATTGGACAGAAACATGTGGCATCTGATATGCCTACAGCACCTGAAAAGTCATTTTAGCAACGGGTGATCATGCAGTCATGAGAACCCTGGATAGCTGATCAGCTGGTTCAGATGCCATCATCATGCAACATTAAGACTGGTTGCAGGAGGAGAAAGTACTGAAAGTAGTTACCACGAAAGGGAAGAAATTTGACTCCGTCTAAGTTAAAGAAGATCATTTTACTGATGGTCATGTGGCCACTAATTATGATGATGTGACATATATTGATGAGATGGTAATGAGTGTTCAAAACTCAACACTCAACCATTAAGTCATAAATAAAAAGTGAAGGAAAGTGGAACAACAATTAAGGTGATTGCCCAAGCAATGAACGAACCTCCCCAGGATGCTCTATGTCCACCAGGTATATTCTTTAATCTAAAACTTATGTCCTATAAAATATAGAAGTTTTATTATACGGTTTAATTATTTTATTGTTTTAAATTTTTTATAAATTAGGAGTGATTTGTTTTGATTCAGCATCTTAAAGTTTAATATTAACTTATGTCTAAAATTTTTTAAGTTACTTTAACANTATATATGACATGTAGTGGTGCCAAGACCCTATTTGCTAGTACTATATTTCTGTTAAAATAGCATCAATCCCCATTTCTAATAGGGCATTTAACATTATTCATTAATATAAATACAGCATGCATTATGGACATACCTTCCCCTTTAACTAGGCTTCAGGCCTTCCCCCTCCCAGCGCTCCATCTAATTTGCTGTAAAGTTGCTCCTATGGCTGTGCACAAAAGCTGCATTTTATACGTACTGCACACGAGAACTTTCTGTGCTAAAGTAATAGTATTAATTAATATGTACACATAATAAATCCATATTAACAAGAAGACTAAAGAAATCATTATTATCCTTTGCACAAAAGGGAAAAGGGGGGAAGTAGGGCGAGTACATGGAATTTTTTTTTTTTCCTTTTCTGCTACTCAGGGGTACTTGGTATCAACCGGTTCAAACATGTAAACTATCAGGAAAATCCTTAGAAATGAGATCCATATTACCTTACGCATGTCCATTTAGATAAATATCCATGGAATTTGAAGTGTGAATTAAGTAAAGACTTACCTTTTATATGCTGTTATATAATGACTTCCTTGATGTTAGGTGATATAATGTGGCGGAAGACACTACCAACTAGAAGCAAATAAGGATTGACCGGAGACTCTGGACGAGCAAATCTTTGGCTTAAATACCCATATCAAATATCTAACTTACCTTGAAATCTTAAATTGTCAGGTAAATGTACGAGGATGAACTTCGTACTTCAACACTTTATTAAGTTGGGATTTTTGGTAAGAATAGAATTGCGAACTGCTTCGGCTAATTGTGCTCCAATATGGATTATCATTAGCGGATGAAGAATTTTAGATGTTAGATGAAGGATTAAATTGGTACATAGAAATTAGAGCGCACAATAATGAAAACCTTCAAGGGGGAGGGAGAGAGAGAGAGAGAGAGAGAGAGAGAGAGAGAGAGAGAGAGACGTAGGATTGGGCAAACCGAGAATTGTGATAGAATAAAGAGGATGTAACTGTGAAGAAGTAAGAGGGAGGGAGGAAGGGAAACTCTGGTACCTTTTGCAAGGGCTCTGAAACTCTCTGAGCAAGAACCTGTTTCTTCCTGAGCGGGCCCAACGAAGCAGGCACAAGAGCTCTACCAAGGAAAACATTAGTCTCGAATACAAATTAGTAATACAAACAAAAAGGAAGGGGAAGGAGGAGCTAGAGACCTCAATTCTCATATCCCATGAGGCAGCAGTAGCAGCAGCGAGCACTGTCCTTGATCAGGCGTCAGAAAAGTTGTTACTCAACCATTTAAGATCGCAACAGTTGCAGAGGGAGAGAGAGAGAGATTGAGAGAGAGAGTAGTTGGTTGGTGAGAAGCTAGAGAGGAATAAACTCAATCATAAGTAGAAGAAACGAGAAATTTATATGCAAACGAAGGGGGTGAGAAACTGTGAAACAACAGGGCCTGCAAAAGGAATACGTGAAATCACGGGGATGAAGGTTCTATCTCTCTGAGCTGCTATATTAATTTAATTAAAACTATCACGAACCTTCCTTTTCGAAGACAATATATAAATAAATAAATAAATATATATATTTATAAGTATCAACACACACATCAAATGGGGGAAACAAGCGAAAAAGTAAAACAAAAAGGACTAATTAATTAATACTTGGCAGCGCCGTGTTCTCAACTGGAAATTCTCCGTCGATCACACGCCTTTCAATAGGATTCGTATCCTCGAAGGCGAAAATGCAACGAATTAAAATGAAATATCTTCATTCTCGAACAAGCAGGAGCTGGGTTGGAGACTGAGGGAGCATGAAAACCTTGTGCCTTTGCCGTTGATGCGCATGCACCCTATTAATTGGATTGGAGTCCTTCCCAAGGACTCGCCTCCTCATCATGTCCTCAATGGATTCGCGCTCTCGTAGCATCACTGTTGAATTAATCTCCTCAGATGGATCTAGATGTCCAAATCTAAGGACATGGAGGAGGAGGAAGACTTGCCTTTGTCGTCGAGGTAGTCCGGGTGAGGCTTCGAGGGGAGCGGGTCGCCATTGTAGAGCCTTAATTGGAAATGAGGGTTGGGACTTGAAGAAGAAGAAGAAGAAAGCTGGGAATAAGGACGAGGTGCGGAATTGGTACAGATATTCAAAGGGGTGCAAGACAAGACGTCGCAGTCATCAGCTTGGGAGATGGGGCAGTCCACGTTCACGCCAAACAGCCTAAGTCGCTTGGCAGCAGCTTTGCCTTGGACCACCGGCACCGACTGGAATACCAGGGGCTCAGCCACTCCCCCATCCGTCCGCAACTGCTGCCCTTGGGGGGCCGCCGGTCTAAAGTAAACAACTGACGAAGACGATCCTGGGGGGTTTACCACATGATGTTCTTGGTTGTAATGAAGATGATGATTGCCGTAACCGTAAGCACCTCCGCTGCTACTACCGCCATAACTAACAACATTCCGGTGATAGTGGTTGGTGTTGGTGTTTGGGTATTGAGGAATCATGCCTATCATATTCATCTGAGACAAGTGGCCGGTGTGCGCGTGGTCCCTCACGGACATCGGAAGCAGGGGCACAGGCGGTTGCGGCCTCAGAAGCAGCGGCGTGCTCCATGGGATGGACCTATGATGCAGAGACAGGTTGAAGTTGTAATTGTGGTGCGGGAAGAGGAGCGGCTCGTGTGGGGGAAGGAGCGGCGGCGGCGGAGCGTCCGGCCTCCGCCTCCAATCAATGTAGAACATATCCTTTCCCTGCTCCCCGACCCCTCTCTGGAAAGAGACGATGTCGCCGGCATCCAGCTTCTTCTCCTTGACAAACCGACTCCACCCTTTGGTCATCACGTAGCTCTGGCTGCTGTTCCAATACGAGTACCGGAACCTCCACGACTTCCCGCTGCGATCCTCGAAATTCAGAAGAAGCCCTTTCTCGTTGGTTGAAGAGTCAAGGGGGAAGTATTTTTCCGCGTGCTGCTTCGGGATGACAAGCCGATTGAGCTTACCCACGTCGCTGGGCGTCACCACTTTATCAAACATGTGCTCCCTCTCGATCTCAGATGCAGCGCCGCTGCTGCTCCCTCCAGCTGCCAGCTCCTGATCTCCGGCCTCGTTGTCTTGGTGCACGACCTCTAGCGATCCGTCGACAGGTTCAATCATTGCATTTTGCGGATCGCGAGGGTAACTAATCCTCTTAGAAATGGAAGAACCTACTTCCTGTGGCTCCAGATTATCGCTATTTGTGTTGTTGAACAGCTGCCATGAGCTTCTTTCACGCGGCGGCCGCTGCTGCTGGTACAGGCTCTCATACATCAGGCTGCCTTCCCATCTGGTATTGTTGACAGGAAGCAGACCCCTACACTGAGACGAAGACGACGATGAGGATGGGAAATCCATTGACTTCTTCTCTCTTTCTGTCTCTGTCTCTGTCTCTCTCTCTCTCTCTTCTTATTCCGAAGATATATATGACCTGATCCAGGAGTTCGACTCCTGGAAGAGGGAAAACTGAACAACACGAACAAACTATAACCAAAGGGACTGATTCATATGAAGACAGCTGTGGTGCGTCGATCTATTTGGATGTAAGAATGAAGGAAATACTAATCAACCGCTCTAGGGTTTTCCAGATCCTTTCCTTTGCTTTCTTCGAAAAAAAAATAAAATAAAATCCGAGAGAGCAAGTGGAAAGAATATTAGGGAGGGTTTGGGTGAGGAAGATCTCAACAATACCCAGGTCGGCGGTTCATTATTCGACTAAAACAGGAAGTTAATTTTCCAAATCCATGGACGATGATTGAATCAGAGAGAGAGAGAGAGAGAGAGTTGAGAAGGGGCAAAAGAAGTTCCTCCCAATGTTGACCTTCTGGGAGTGGGAGAAAAGTGGGTAGCTAATGTAGTTTTCTTCGGTAGTTGTGGGTGAAGGTGAAGGTGGTGGTGAGGTTGTGGTTGTGGCCTTCCTGAAGCTTCTCAAGTTAAAGTTTGGCAATTTTCACTTGTCATCCTGAATAAATTCTTTGAGGGAGGGAGAAGGAGTGAGGACGGTGGGGAAGAGAGAGAGAGAGAGAGAGAGATAAGAGAGAGAGAGACTTTATACGTAGGGTCCCCCAAGAATTATCTGGTTGGGCTCATGTGAGCTTGTCCCTATCATGAGGGTTGCTGCTGGGTGGTGTTTTTTTGCAATTATACTACTATTTCCATCGCGATAAGGTCCCCAAAACGTTAGCTGTTTTTCTTTATTTCATTATTTGCTCCTAGCCCGTATTTATATTCATTTTCTGCAACTTGGCCCATTTAAATTCTTCTCTATCTCCCTCCCTCTCTCTCTCTCTCTCTTTCTTTTGGAAAAATATTTCTAATTCATCCCCATTTTGTTTTTCTCTTTTAACAAATTATTGTTTATATTGTTTGATTTGGAGGAGATTTTTTCCGATAACCGACAACAAATTTATAAATTGAAAAAATTATACAACAAAAATTATAGGTAGAGTCTAAATACAATCCAAAAAACATTACTCAAAAAGAGCTTGATTTTAGCCCCCCATCCTCCNAAACAAACAAAAAAGAAACAATAACAGATAACCAAAATATATGAGAAAAATTCACTTTACAGAAACATGATGAAGGGAGAGCAAGAAAACTAATAAAGTGCCTATTATCGTCTGATGAAAAGAAATTTAAAAGAGATGATACCTGCTTATAATGGTTGAGAATATAATCTTCACTATAGAGGAAGGATTCGTGGGGGAATCTGTAAAAAAATGATCATGTTTTCAATCCTCCAAGCATAATAAATCATAGCCGTGAAGATAATTCATAATTGATTTTACATCGGATCTTTTTACTTTCATTGCAGCCCCCCTAACGTTATCATTTCAATAAGTATAAGATCATTCATAATTGAACTAGATATAAATAATTTTAGAGTAAGTACAGTCAAAGAAAACTAAAAAATTATTATGCTAAAATGAGATTCAAAATTAAAAATCTAAAAATATATTTAATGTTTCTTTCTTTTTTGGGGGTTCCACACAACGAAAATACTTACTTTAACTCCATGGCACTGTAATATGCAACCACAACTAATAAGTATGACTTAGAATATTATAACTAAATCATGAAATAGATTGGGTTTTTGTTTTTATATAACGAGAACTTGTACAATTTTTGATTCTATTATAAATATGAGCATAAGTTATAATAATGTAAAAATAAATACTTTTTTTTAAAAAAAAAAATATCTGTCTCAAGGTTGTCTAATGTCAAAGTGCGACTACTAGCCTTAAATTATCCACCAAACAACACCCCAAATCCCCCATTAAAAAAAGACCCTATTATATATATATATATATTACAGTTACCGTGGTGAAGGTTTGGTTTTGACTGGCTGCAACTTTTAACTTGTACGGACAAGGCTTCAAAAGGCACTGCATAATTTTGGCTACAAGAGTTTGCTGTCAGCTGGATTATTTTTTGAATAATGTTTTTTTAATGCAAATCCTCATGTTCAGTTCCAGTCACTGGCTGGTTTCAACAGTTCCAATAGCTTATGTGGTAAAACTACCCACATACAGACATAAACCACTGTCTAATGACAGCTTATGAACTCCCCACCATTTTTAACTGTGTGGCCTTTACTATTAACAGTGCCTCATAATGACCACACATAGTATATCATCATACCAATGTCTTTTATTTAATGTATGTATGTATGTATGTATATATGTATGTATGTCAGCATATATATTTGTGTTCTTCATAATTTAAATTTACTCGGTCGTTATCATTTGAGATGGCTTTTCTAATGAGAGGAGATGGTCAACGTGGAGTAAATGAAGAAAGATTTCTAAGGAACATAACTTTAATTACTTGTTAACATTTTCAAACAGTCTTTCTCTTCTTAAGGGGGACAAGTAAGGGAAGGGAGGGGGGGTAGAAATTGTGTAATTTTTCTAAGATAATTTGTCTCCATCAGAAAGTAATTAGTCCTTTGTTATTTAGGAGAGTAGATTTGGCCTGCACATAAGATTTGTTAGATACCCGTTTTCTTTTTTAAACTTACAAACTGAAATTTTTATGACCTTTTATATATCACGAAAGCATATTATCATATTAATTAATGTGATTATTAAATAAAAATATCTGTAATTTTAGAATGTAATACCGTTTTTTTATCTATACTCAAAAAAAAAAAAAACCTTTAAAATTTTTAGGTTATAATTTTTTGATTAGGCATGGTATTATTATATCCGTTGCAAAGTAGACAAATATTTAATCTTCAAACTGTGTTTCATAACAATTATCTATTAATCATGGATTGATCAAGTAAGTCTATAACCGGTCCACCTTTTAAATTTAACGGCATTAATGATATAAATTGATAAGATAGGGTATAACTAATTATAAATCTTTTTATTTAAAAATTATCGTGTGATGATAACTTTGTAATTATAATATTTTACCGGTGAAGAGGGAGATCTCGATTGTAAAATTAATCCAAGTAGGTAAACAAGTGTTCCAAATTCTTTCAAATATTGATAGCACAAGCTTGTTTTTCTTTTTTCTTTTTTTCATTTTATTTTTGTTTTTGTGTGTGGAACATATTTGCATCAAAAACATTTTCCTGGGAAAATGGTCATTTTTTCCCCTCTCTAATTAATCACCTTTGAACTAGAACAGTATCCTCCTGTTGTACATTATAATATTAAAAAACTATGACTATTGTTTTATTAAAATTTGTCACTAGGATGAAGTGTTTAAAATTCGTTAAGTGGAGAGGTTATTTCTTACTCATAATCGACGAAGTTTGATTTTTCATTTGAAATGTATTTTCTAACAATTCATGAAAATTTATCATATATACTTTATGTAAATATAAAAGATATCCCAAGATTACTGAAATAACTTAACAAAAATCCTATTAACTTGAAATAATAGGCCTATTAAATACTGATTTTTTTACTCCTAATAAATCTTAACTTTAATAACTTATTCCTGCCAAATAATTAATAACTATTCTAAAAATTACCAGCTCACGTTAATCCTTTCATAATTTAGGCAATATCACATTCTTTGTGTAACATCGTATACCACAATTTGGAGGCATTGAGGACACATGAACTTAATGTACATACTCCCACAAATTTAGCATAATCAACGGCGAAGATCGATCAGTTCCTATAATCTATCAACTTGTTTAACTTAAAATACTCCATGTTTTATATTAAAAAAAAAAAAACTTCATTAAAACGTGCCCATATATAATCATTATCTCCAACTTGGGGTTATTAAATTCTTTTTTTCTATGATCTACGCAGAAGCACCGTGTCTCTTCTCTTGACAAATGCGCTACGAGTTATAAATTGAAGTCTCACCAACAAAACCCCAAATGTGACAAATTTATTGCTTGTCAAATTTACTAAATACATCTACGCGTACACGTACATGTACGTGTACATGTACATATACATTAATACGTAAACTTAATAACTAGGGTTAAAGGCTTTGACTTACTGTCATTTAACTTATACGAACCACACCAACATGAATTATTGCCAGAAGCTACAATTTTGTGATGGTTGGCATCCCTTTGTCGTCAACTAGTATAATTAAAAAAAAAAAAAAGAAAAATGAATAAGATATACAGTACTTGTTATATTAATTTATAATAAAATCAAGTTTTTTCAATTTAAAATTGAAGTCAAATTCGTTAGCTAATAAGCCGAGTTTAACCATAATTTTGAGCTATGCAATTTATTTATTCAAGACTACAGTAAAATAAGTACCCAATTTCTGTTTATCGGTAATTACCACTAAGTCAATGCAACTATTAACGATATTAATTTATAACAGCAATAATTGTTAAATTGTTAACAGTATATTTAGCTTGATTTATACTTAACTCGATACTAAGCATTACATACATAGCTGATTATAAAATTAAATAAATTGAAAGTTGAAAAACTGTAAAATGTTTTTTTTATGTATTTTAAATGAGAAATAGATGGATTTATCAATAACCAATTTACTTAAAAAATGGTGTCAAAAAGCACTCCTGTAAAGCACTAGATTTGTTTATACCTCGTCTGTTGTCGGCATGTGTGTGTCTCCAAACTACTGACTAGATGGCTTGTAAACCTCTTCAAATTGGATATGAAAACCCCTTCATTTAATAAAAAAAAAATCACATAATTTAATCATTTTTAAGATCGCCAAACCCTAAGTGGCTTTCGTCATCAACGATGAACTGACATGACTGACGTCTGCTTATTCTGAATTTAATCAACATGGGAATCAATTCGTCGGATTAACAGTAATTACATGCCTAATTAACTTCATTTTAAAGCATTTTTAGTTATGAAAGGGCTCAGGAGTCTCCCCCCCCCCCCCCCATCTCTCTCTCTCTCCCCTCTTATCCCAGCGCTTCGGGCTTTGGCCTCGGTCCTCAGGACCAGTTGAAATTCTCGCATCCCAAACACAGAATTATTATACTAATCAATAATTTTAAAACACAATTATAATCAAGTAATTAGATTTAATTAGTCCCCACTAATTTGTCTTTTAGTGAGCCATTCCAACGCATCTTTTGTCCGTTTATTCCATTACAGTACTGTATTAGCATATAATAATTAACCTAATAATCTCTCCCCTGTTGTTACGAGTCGTAGAATTCCTAATACTTGACTTTTCAGGTTTCATCTGAGAGCTGTCCTCTGACATTTCCTACCCTTTCCAAATAATTATACTTACTCAACTGCAATATGTTTTGATGTATGCTTCTGTTTCTGATGCATTCCATGGCATACTTCAATTATGCTATTCTTTTATCAAATCTACTAGACGGTGAATCAGTTTGGTGCGTGTATCAACATATGGTTATAAGACTGCTGTCATATTCATTGCTGAAGAGAAGCCTATATATCAGGGAAGGTCGAGTTATTGTGCTTCTGTTATGTTACGAGACTAGAGATCAAGAACAACATCATGTATATTGAAACAACCTGCCAATTGCGGAAGGAAATTGAGCAATGATTTGCCCAAAATAATCCTCCTAGATTCTATGAGTTTAAATAATCAATAAATACTTTGTCACAATGTGATGAATCACTGAGTTTTTACTTTTTTCTAAATTGACGGGACATTCAGATGCATGGGATGGCTCATTCCATTGTGAATTTCTTCCCATTATATATGTCCACATTCTTCAATTCGTCAACAAGCCGTATGAAATTTTACAAAAAAGTCTGGATGATCTATATTCGAGTAAATGATGTTTTTTAATTAGAGGAAGATGACACTTAATTAGTGCACATTGTGACGCACGTGCCTAAATAGCATTGGTCCTATGCTTGATGGGTGCCCTCGAGGATGCACATGTATCGACATGAATATATACTCCCCTCATGTACGCATGAGAAGCATATGTACGCTAGTAGCAGTACAAGTTCATCTTAGTGCGCCATTGACAACAACCCTAGATCATTCACGCACCTAATGCGCACCCATCCTACACTTAGACGTTGATGTGCTGTGTAAAAGATATTAGCAATTTCTAGGATATTTACTGTAAAATTTTGTAACATTTTGGATAGTTAGCTAGAGTGGAAGAGAGAGAAGAAAAAGGATAATATATTTGCCAACTGTTCAATTTCTGAATTTTGTTCCAACTTTTATTATTTTTAGGTATGTTATTTCAGTTATTATTTTCGGAGATGTATCAATAATTCTCTTATATTTTTGTTCTTTTATTAAATTTACTTTAATATATGAATATTATTGTGAAACTAAATGAAATATTGGGGGTTTGTAAAATCAATCTCAGAATTATAGTGGATATTATACAGATTTATGATCCTATGGTTTTAACTTTTTTTAAGAGGTTCCATTAAAAATTTTTGTGTATCTTGTTTTTGTTCATTATTGTAGTTTTGTTAAGATTGTGTAGATTATCATTTCGTTTTTTCTCGAATTCAATCAAGAGGCTCAATTTTTTGATCTGCATAGAGATTAGTTTTTGTTTTGATTGCAAAGTTTCGGTGTTCCGAGCCCAACAACATAAGCTTACGAATTATGAACACACTTCCAATCGTACATACAAGGCAATGAAATCTATGGTTGAAAACCAATAAAAGACTGAATTATGAAATTTTGATGGAACTAAACAAGTCTTTCCGTAATGTAATGGCTCAGATTCTTTTCATCAAACCAATGACTTCTTCAAATGATACATATGCACTTGTTCAATGACAGGAGAGAAGGAATCAAGTCTCTTCAGCAAATTACAATGATGAATCCTTTGTTCTTGCATCTAAGAATACATTCTCAAGGAAAGAAATGAAAAAGAATTTGTATTCTTCTAAAATTGAAAGACCTTAGTGCACTTTTTGGTAAAATGAATGGACATGTCTTCACAAGTGCTTTAGAGCACATCTCATCTTGAGATAGCCTTCTTATTGCTCACATTGTAAGATGAGGCTATAATACAGAAAATCGTTTGACTTAAATGAAATTCTAAATAGATGTAAGTTTTAGAACAAGATAGCTATATCTTCTGTGTCAACAATTTTGAGTGAGGCCACATTAAGTAGTGAACAATCTCATGAAATAACAATGACACATGACCAATAGCAAGATTTTATGACTTGGCCATAGTCTCAAATTTCTAAGCCTTCATTCAACCATGTTCGAAAGGTTTTGTCCCAAGAAGAAAACATAGGCACCAAGATAACTGGTACTAGTATTTTCTTTTTATGTTCAGCACTGGTCCAGACTCTTTCAATCGTCCTTAGAATATTGATACTGAAGCTACTAATCATACGATCTCCAGCCCATCTATGTTTTCTAATACTCTCATTTGTGTGTTTGATAAAGTTAAGCTTCCTAATGGGCAGCTTCTTGTAGTAACAGATTAAAGAAACATACAGCTGAATAAGCAACTTATTCTAAAAGAAGTGTTACGCGTTCCATCTCTTGAATTAAATCTCCTTTTTGGCAGAAAACCGAGCCATGACGTGATTTTCCGTTTTATTTTTCTTCCTAATGATTGTTTCTTGCGGAGTCTTACCTCTTGGAATATGATTGGTAAAGGAAAAGCCCACAATGGCTTATCCAAATTTAACTTGTATAATTTTTTTCCCCGGTGTTGAAGGAATGGGTGTGACAGACTGAATACTTCTTTGCTGTCTTATAATGATCATTCTTAATATGTTCTAGGACAGTATAGGCTTGGACATCCGTCTGATTCCAGACTTAGGCTTTTGAAGAACTTGTTATCAAACATATTCTCATTGAATAGAATTTCATTTGTGACATTAGTCCGTCTGATTCCTTAGTATTGTTGATTATTACAACAAATGTACTCGGTTTTATTTCACCAAACAAGAGTATGAGACTAGAATACACTTGCAATATTTCTATGCTCTTATAGGAACACAATTTTAAACAAAAATTAAGATCATTAGATTAGGTAAGTGTCTTTAATTCAATATGAATGATTTTTACGTTGAAAAATGAATCATTTCTTAAAGATCTTGTATTGAAAGTCCATTATAAAATAATACAATTAAAAGATAATATCAACACGTTTTAAATGGTGCAAGAACCCTAAAATTTCAATCTAGTTTAGCTCTCATATACTGGAATGATTTCATTATCACAATTGCATAATTAATAAGTCATATTCCAATGCAGAGGATTTATTTTTTTATATTTTCAATTAACATATTCTCTCTTCCTAACAATGCAGCAACCTCCTCCCCCTCCTCACCCACGCCAACCCCCTCCCCTAACTACCCCTCTCCTTAATTAATCCTCCCCACCAAACAAATGCTTCATATTTTCCAAGGAAGTCCCCCCCCCCCCATAACTCGGGGGCTCCTTTAAAGTATGCGATTGCCACCCACAATTTAATGGTGTTGTTTACTCTATTTATGCATCAAGTTGTTAACTGCTAACCATTCCCCTTCCCATTAAATATAAGATCAGTTTTTTTTATGTAAATTTTAATCTAGTTTACCTCTCAAAATATTAATAAGGTATTAGCTTTTAATTTTTATGAGTATTTAATCATCTAAATTGACTAAATAAATCCCACCATTCAACTTAGGCTGAGCATCCGTGGTTTGATCAAGAATTCCTCCACCTCCGGCCTCATCATGTTCCTCCTAATCTGGAAAAAAGTTCTCCCTTTCCCGAAGCTTAGCAAAAGCTGAGTGTAGGGCAATGGCTTGTGAAATTATGTGGATCTGAGTTTATTCTAGCTGCTCTTATTGTATCACATTCTCAACCAATTTTATAGCACTGTAACAATCAATCTGCCTCACATATAGTAGCTAATCCAATATTTCATATAAAAATTAAGCATATTGAATTAGACTACCATGTTGCTTGAGACAAAATCCAAGAGGGCATCAACGACACTTGTTTTATTAAATTCTTCTCTCAGCCCAATTTCAGTTTCCATTATCCAGGATCGGAGTTAGAGATTTCTGCTCTCTATTTTGAGAGGCTGTAGAGATATATTCTTCCATTTCTGGTGTATCCTTCATGATGCTGTTATTTTTCAGTTTCAAATCCACTCGATGGTGAATCAGTTTGATGTGTGTATCAGCATGGTTTGCAACATGTACAAGACTGCTTCCATATGCATAGCAGAGCAGAAGCCTGTACATCACAGGAAGCTGGACTGCCCTGCTTCTATTTTATCAATGCTATTGCTGGTGGACTTGGGTTTAAGCTCATTTAGGCAGCTACCAAATAAGCTGATATGTGTTTGTTTAGCATCTGTAAACTAACAAACATTGGTTAACCTCTTATACTGTTCAAATTGTAGATAATTAGCTTCCAATCATTTATTNATTATTTTATTGTTTTAAATTTTTTATAAATTAGGAGTGATTTGTTTTGATTCAGCATCTTAAAGTTTAATATTAACTTATGTCTAAAATTTTTTAAGTTACTTTAACATTTTAAAAATTTTATTTTTTATTGTGTTTGTTAACTTGTATTTCAATAATTAATTTATTATTTTTTGTTTTTTTAATTTCTTCCCAAAATCTCTTCTCTCCACTACGATATGCATCAAGATGGAAGGAAAAGCTCTAAAAACACAAGCCATGCAAGGGAAAGATATCTCTAGCTAGTTCTCCCCAACTCTCAAGAATTAGCTCTTTTGTATGTTAGTTCAAACGATTATAGATATAGTGCACTTTAAATAACCACCCTTCACATTATCTAAGGTCTACAAACAGGCCTATGGGGATTCTACCCTTTGGGGACTCTACTCTCACTTTAAATAACCACCTTTGGGGATTCTATCTTTTTTTTATATATATATAAAAGGGATATTGTTTTAATTATTTTTAACTATAATCATCCAATTTAGATAGAATCGTTACATTGTTTTGATAATTATCTAATACCTCAATCATTTAATATTACTTAAACAGTTATAATTAAAAAATATTGAATCAATCTTTCTCATAAAGAGATAGAGAACTTAGAATTCTACACATAGTATACTATTGCAGTCATATTCTCATTGAATTAGGCAGTTGAGGGGATATCTGAAGTAAAATATCTAGGATTCTGCAACTGTTTGCTTCTTATAATATGTATATTTAGTGGCTAAAATCTCGACCAAGCATCATACATTCAATCCATCGATTAAATTGTGAGCTCTTGTTGTAATACTTATTGCTCCATAATTAATCCATACTAATTACAAGGCCCAGGTGGCAAGCCAAGCAATCAAGCGAATGCCTTCATGTCAAAACTCTAGGCTGGCTAGTTTACCTGCACATTAGAAGAAGGCTACAGTATATGTAGTAGGGTAGCAGGGCTAGCTAATTAAAACAAAAGGCCAATCTCACATGGCTCAACTGAAGCAAAGCAGCTCGCAAACAAGGGGAATGGTCCCTCAGTAAGAACTGAGGAATGGAATCAAAAGTAGTAGGATCAGAAGGAATGATCGGTTGGTAAATATAGTCCCAATTTTTCTTTGGAGAACTGCTTTAGAATATACACGGGGATTCCGATCTCATAACCCATATGTGTGTGTATGCGCGTGCTCTCTGAAAGCAAACTTTGATGGAAGATTGCTCAGCATTTTCCACCATCTAGCAACTGGGTTTTCTATAATCATCAAAAAAATGTAATCAAGTATCTGATCAGTACATATAGTAAACCTTTATTTATCTACACACACACATATATACATACTGATGTACACGGCTCCCATTAAAGCCCTTGATTGCCGCCCCACTATGAGTATGCGGCCGTTCACCTCCCCACCCTCTTGAATTTCCTTGTTATTGATAAAGTAATAGTTAACGTTAATCCCTAAACCTCATCTCCCTCAATTAATCTTGCAGTTAAGATTGAATAGCTTATTTTGAGTATGTTGGACTACTTAGAAAATAAATATTTAGAATATTAATTAAAGAATTATCTAAAACTTTTATGAATATTTAATTCTCTAAATTGATTGAGTGAATCCCAATCAATTAAGATTGGGCATCTTTATTTTGATCGAGAACTTTCTCATTGGACTGCATCACATGCATATGTGTGCGTTTAGAACAAGACTGACTTCCTCATACTAAAGGTGTTTTTGTCTGTAATTGCTTGGCATAGGATGAGCTTTTGTAGCGAACGTACTCTAAATCAGGAAATTGATATTCCTTCTGTCCTGAAAGGATTATTTAGTCTTATTTGTTTTTTCCTAGTTAGGATCCAGCTTTGTTATTAATGAAAAATCCTATTCATTTATGCTTTAAGGTTATCATTTGAAAGCTGTTGGATGATTCCTTTAAAGGGGAAATTTTCCAAGTATAAGTTAGTTGAGGTTTCCGATAAAAAGGAGCTAAACAATGATTCTTCTGAGAGACTCCATAAACTGTAAGGGTCCAGAGAACGAATAGCTCATCTACTAACTTCAATGACTCCTTCAGAGAATAACTGTTTCTCCTTTCAAGTTATTATCCAAGCAGCAGAACTTTCTGTTTTTCTTTGCTCCTCGAAATTTTACTAAGGTCGGAAATAATTATTAGTTTTTTTCAGCTAATAGAACTTCGATAATATTAGAACATAAAGCAATGAATTGAATTATGAACGAGTTTCTTGGTTTACGTACAACAATACCTGATCTCCAATTCATTAAATTAATTACAAATGAAATTAATTATTCATATCCAATAATCTAATCAATCATATCCGCTAGGTAGTTTAAATTCAAAATAGTAAGAATGCAATTTCATCGATGTCATGATAGCACTGGGATTCCAAGCATATCCCAATCAATAAGAGAGCGAAAACTCCATCATGCAAGGAAAGTGAAAATCAATTTGGAATGAGAGAAAGTAGTAATTTTGAGTGATGAACATCAAGAATGGGATAATCAACCAACCAATTAAAAGCGACTATGCATACATATGAAGCAGGAATAAGGTTGATTAGCTACTGTGGACCAATTAGGAACTCCATTGGAGTACGTACTTGTAATTAATTTCATTCCACTGTGAAACAATAACAACGAAGCAAAGATAAATAAAAAAGGGTACAAGAAAAATATGTACATGGATGAACAGGAGATTAATCTCTGATTGGCATAGCATATAGTACTGCATTTATACAGCGGTTGACTGGCTAGGAGCACATGAAAATTGCAGTGGGTATGATTAAGACCCTTCTAAAACCAGCTTAGTTATTAGCTGTCAACATATAATA
>JAODPA010132085.1:4062-16769 GCA_025585075.1 Nepenthes mirabilis | reverse complement strand
TATCATATACAGAAAAAAATAATTAATGGTTTTTTTTAAATGCTTTTTTATTGAAATAACAAATTTATGAGCTTTTGGCCGTTATAATTACTATTTTTTTTTCGCACATTGTGATTTTTACAAATTTAATTTGGTTTGTCTAATACATTATACGGACTCTGATCTCAACGTATTTTACCACTCTGTCCATCCGTCAACGTGTCCGCTGGGCTAAAACCCAACGAGATCCCGTGAGGAGTAAAACCCAAAACACGCCATGACCGAGTAGGCCTAACAGACAGCCTGGTATGAGTCAACTAATTGCGACGCAAGAAACCATTCAACTTAATAGCCAATAGCCTGGTCAAAGCAGCAAGTGTGTGCAGGAGGCATCGACCATAATTGTTGAGGCAACCTGGTGAATATTCTAAGAGAATCACCGACAATTGCACGACTACCCCCAAAAGGACAACTGATATTGCTATCCACCAAGATTGCCTAGATAGCTTGATGAATCTTCATAGGGTAGCTGTCACCAACTTTAGTGCCCAAGCCAAACTAAACCGACACCAATATTACAAATACCTATTCACCTCTGGTGTAGAAGACTGGACAATTCTTACTTTCAATTGCCCAGAAGAATAAAAAAAAAAAAGCTCCCGCTCACGAAAAAAATCGTCCCCTTTCATTGTAATATATAAAAGTAATATGCATGATATATGATCGAACGGCAGACATTGATTACCCAACACAAGTGTAAATATTTGAACTAGATTCTTTATTTAATTATAACTAAAATGCCAACTTCTAATTTTGTGGGGGTGACCATAATGGTGATTTTGGTACAGATTTATGAGGACTAACAATTGTACAAACCCTAATACCGAGATAGTCCCCATTAAGAAGAAAAAACAATATTGATATGAGAAAGAAAATATTCATATACCTGCTCGTATACTTATACAGAAATTGTCAAATTTTAGTGCGACGAGAGAGATGAGATAATAAAAATTAAAAATTTACACCTAAAATTGACAATTTCAATAAAAATAATGTATAAATAGGTACAAATAACATTTCTCGATAAGAGGCATGGCCGAAAAGAAGATCTTGAGGAAATCCCAAGCCACCGGACTGAAATCTCTAGATTTAAATTTGATTGAAATCTGAAATCTCAACTTTGCTTTACGAGAACTCGGGTTTTAAAGGGATTTGAGGAAGCATCCGAGTGTGGTGATCATGTTGTAGTAGCAGCAATAGCAGCGTTCCCCGTGATCAAGTCCTTCGACACTTATATCCCGCACACAAACACTATAATATCGATATGGAAATCAAGAAGTTGAGGTATGCCTAATCCAATGCTTCAAAACTCAAATGGCGAGTTTGCTGTATCAGCCTCTAGTGCTATGTTTGGATCACGAAAACCACCTCTTTGATGAAAGAATAAGACTTTCAGCATGCATCTGAATCTTTCGGTACTCCACCTTGTGAAAAAACTCTTGCACTAGACCATCGATGAACTAATGAGAGTCCTCATTTTGTCACCACTGCATCATCACCAATACCTTATCCTGAATTTTCTACCATCCTTCCACCCAGATAACCAAGAATCGATGTTGTGGGCATCCCGATCTCACATTAGTACAATTTTAATTGACCATGAAGCGTCAAGACTATAAAGTCAAAGTCGTCTTACTCAAACTCGAGGATCCAATAATCCAATCCCTAATATCAAGTCCCACAGTGCTAACTAGTGGAGCCCATCTCAATGAGTCCTGTATCGTGTACCTCAACTTTGAGACTCCCACACCTCTAAGTTCAGCGGCTAGTAGCATAATGATTGCTTCACGACATCTATCTCATCATTGAGTTGACATGATCACTATCCATAGATTACTTGAAGCTTGTAGCCATAGGATTGTTATACCGCACCTTGTTGTTTGAAGAACACATGGTCCCATCCATCATTGGGAACTTACTAATCCGCCAACATATTCAGTTCGTGTTCATGACACCATATCTCCAACACCCAAGATCCTAAGCCTTTTGTATGGTAGGGTCCTGACGACCATGAAGACAACTCATTTAGTAATGCATCTTAGTCACTAAAGCATGGTAGCATGAACTAGCCCGTGTCTTGACGGATATCATATTCGATAACCATGATTGCAAGCATCTGATTGGTTTGAGGCTATCAACTGGCCTGTCTCCGGTTAAGGTCATCTCCTCAAGAATGACATACAATATCCGATCATGAATGCAACTAAGGGTTTAAACCTCCACCTAAACAACTTCCACACTACCAAGAACTTTGATACTCGTTGGATAGTGTCCACTTAACACTAGGTATTGTGGAGACTCTGGATTGTCCTTGTGACTTGCCCTAGAGCCCGTCCTCACATAGCAATTTACTTAAGTGATACATTATTCCTTGTCTCACTGTGACATCTCCGAGGGTGGTGGTGAGCTTAACAACAACATCTTCCTTTGGAAGATACTATGCCTTCTAGGAATAGACATTGAAATGCCCCAAAACATCACATTAGTTTAGCATTAAAACTGATCAAGCACTTGAACACGACTTTGTTTCCTTTCCATATTTCCACATAGAACTCGCTTCAGTTTTCTCGGTGCCCAGGAAAATGTGACGCTAACCTAGGAGAATTCATTCACCCCGTATCACAGTGGGAGCTGGCAGTGTGGTTGCTCCACACCAACATCCATGCAAACCACCCGCAGATAGTCACCCATGTTATCGTTGCCTCAATGCCACATCCACCGAGTTACAAGCACACCTCCAAGTACTCATTTACAGATCCATGCCACAACTGACCTAGCATCATGGCTTGCACACACCTCGATTTGCAGGCCATTAAATCCTGCAGCCTATAATCAATCAAATCAGCCAAACAGCAGACAGCACATATCCTCCAGCTGCCAAGCTGTTACCATTCTGTTATAATTGGTTCTGCTTTGTATTTTCGGCTTCAGCCCTTGCATTCTGCTAGCAGTCAGTTCACATCGTTCTTCAAACGTGCCTATGTAAAGGCTAGAACAGATGAGAAATCTCATAGAAACGGATGAAAGCAATCTCTCTCTTACAATTGAATTGGCCATCGAGCTGATTTCTCACACAAAATTTTCAGTCATTTGTTAATACTCTCTAGTCCCAAGATGATAAAGACCAGGAATTATGACTCCTAGTTCCAAAAGTTCTGTGAATGAATATAAATCATTCTGTCTACAACTAAAAGTATGCATGAATGAATGGATTCAGTTTTGATTTCCCCGGTACTACAAATTTAATATAAATTTGGATGACTCGATATTGTGTAAAGGTAAATGCAAGGAGAACTCTTTAATAAATCATATAAATTGTTTAGTTTCCCTAAATAAAGACAGCTGCAAATATTAAAATACACGAACCACCCAAGAGAAAGATTGGTTACGGACCAAAATTGCAATTAAAGAAGCCTACAAAAGTACATGCAAAGGGTGAAAAAACGCAACTAATTTGATGGCTCAAACTCAGAGTGAGGAGAGTAAGGCAGAACTGCAAAATGAAATCATATAAAAGGAACAGATCAGTGTATGACATTGCTGCTCCTGTACTATGGTGTTCAAGAATGATTAAATGTACACAATCTTACTCCTCATTATAGAGAGACTATTATGTGGTTTGAATATCTAACATCTAATAAGCTACAGTGAAGTAACATAACTGTTACATCTATGCTCAACTTTGTCTACAAAAAAGCAATAACCATGCAAAATCTCGACTTTTCAGCAAGCTGAAATATACCTGGCCATTACCATGAGTTGGCTTAAAGGATAGCAGAAACTGAATCACTGAGTAGTCCTAAGAAATTGCCATCTGAAAATATTTTCACTCATTATCTTTACCAGTAATCACCACAAGAACAAGTTCCATCCTTAAAATGATGGAAACGGTTAGAGTCTCTCACAATAATCTCCCTCTCGGTGACCTTAGAAATGAATTTTGTAGCATTATGACAGTCTCCACAGATCCTCAGATTCTTAAAAATTCTTATATTACTTCTGGGAACAGTGCTAATCAGTCCAAACGCAATGGCCAGTCTCTCGCTGTGACTAGTGAGGATGTGCTCCTTCTCATCCTCCTCAACATCTTGCAACACAAAACTGGAATCTGGAATATACCCGAGGCTCTTTATTTTTGCAGTCAAAATTCCCAACTCCTTGTAGATCTCCTCACATTTTGGATGAGATTTATTGCCTGTATAAAAAACATTAACCTTGTTGTTCACTTCAATTGAACTCCAACCTGGAGTCTTCTTCAGTCCCCTATCTCTAGCTAAAGATCTTACGTCACTCACTCCTTCCCATTTCCCCACATTGGCATATATGTTTGACAATAAGACATAGTATCCAACATTTTCAGAATCAAGTTCAAATAATCTATCAGAAGCAAATTTACCCAACTCAATATTTCCATGTATTCTACAAGCACCAAGAAGAGCACCCCATACAGAGACGTCAGGCTGCATAGGCATACTCTTGATTACTTCATAAGCCTTCTCAAACTGCCCGGCTCTGCCAAGCAAGTCTACCATGCAGCCATAGTGCCTCAAACTAGGTTTGATCCCATATTGTTCACGCATCATATGAAAGCACCGGTAACCTTGACCTACAAATCCTGAATGGCTGCAAGCTGACAATAGAGACAGAAAAGTCACATTATCTGGATTCACCCCATCATGCAGCATTTTGTCAAACAATTCAAGAGCAACCTCACCATGCCCATGGATTCCATGACAGGCTATAATCGCATTCCATGGGACAGAATTTCCTCTCGGAACTTCATAGAATAAGGACATTGCATCATCTAGCCTACCACATTTGCCGTACATGTCAACTAGGCAGGTTCCAACAAATACATCAGAGTGAAGATTAGTCTTAATGACGTGACCATGAATTTTCATCCCTTGCTGAAGGGCTCCTAAATGAGAGTAAGCTGGCAGGACACTCACCCATGTTCCCTGATTTGGGGTTATGTCTGTGTAGGCTTCCATCATGCAGTATATTTCAATAGCCTCACTTGCAAAGCCATTTTGAGAGTAGCATGTGATCAAAGTATTCCATGAAATAACATCTTTAAAGGGTATCTCTTCAAAAGCTTTACGTGCATAATCTATGATACCCAATTTTGCATACATATCTACTATTGCATTTCCAACAATGACATCTTCCATAAGCCAACCTCTCCTTGTGATGAATCCATGAACTGACCTGCTATTTTGACAATGCCCAGATTGAGAAGTGATGGAAGCCAAACTCACTAGTGTTAGTAGATCAGGCTGAAGTCCATGTAGTTGCATGCCATTGTAGAGCCAAAGTGCAAAAGCTGGCTCATTATTCTGCTCGAATGCAGAAATTATCGAGTTCCATGACACCAGGTCTCTTACAACCATCTGATAAAATACCCTCTGTGCATGCTCCAGCCAACCAAGTTTTGCATACATATTAATCAATGCATTCGACACAAATAGATCAAATTCTAATCCATGCTTTATGACATACAAATGGATCAGCATGCCAATCAGTGATTTACCAACTAGCACACAAGCAGGAAGAATGCTAGCAATGGTGACAGGATCCAAATTCATCCCTTCCAATCTCATCTCACCAGCAATACTTAGTGCCTCATCAGCATTACCATTCTGACAAAGCCCAGATATCACTGCATTCCAAGAAGCAGAATCTCGGAATGGCATGTTCTCGAAAAGGTAATGTGCAGCAGCCACAGCATTGAATCTGCAATACATATGAATCAATGAAGCAGCTATGAAAACATCCCACATGAAACCCAGTTTGAAAACCCAACAGTGTAATTTCTTTCCATCAATCAAATTTCCACAAGCCTTCAACACAAGTGGGAAGGTGTACCAATCTGGTTGAACTTGAGAAGTCAATGTCAGTTCATGGAAGCAATTAATGGCTTTAGTAAAGTTCCCAGTGCGTACATACGCAGAAATCATTGAATTCCAAGTGTACTCATCCTTAAATGGCATTAGACTAAAAGTATCATAAGCAGAGGACAGGTCTCCCAGATGAGCATAGAGATTAAGAAGCCTGGTGCTAACAAAAATTGTCTGAGTTTTTCCTGATACCACAAGGAGGGCATGAAGCCTCTTTACAGATGCAACATCCGAACAGGAACTGAATAGAACAGTGAAATCAATCACTTTGTTCTGATCCTGAATTTCATATGATGGTCTTTGTAATGAATTTGCACTAGTCAATATTGAAAGGCAACGGGTCCCAAGCAACAAATGAATTTTATCATGCCGCCAAACCTTGTACTTCAGCAGCAACCTGGGTTAAGTGCATTGTGATTCACATTAACTACGGAAGAATGTAACTTAATATAAGGCTCCATTTGTTTGCAGAAAATATTTACCAAATGGAAAATATTTTCTACAAAAAATATCTTTCCAAAAAGTGTTTTCCCCATTTTCCGTATTTCTGAAGACAATAGCTGCTCTTTGTAATATTTTCCAATATTTGGCATGTATAAGAAATATTAGATTATCACAAAAACTGATCAAGGATATTAGATATTTTCAGTTAATGATGGTGATAATATTTCCAAAATGGTGGTGATATTTCACAATAAAAAAAAATACTTATGTTCCCTTTGATTAGACTTTAATGTGGTATTTTTTTAGCAGTGGGGTGAGGAATGCTACTGGTCATTGACCAACAGTGTGGTTAGAGGAGTCAACAACCAGTAACCCACGGCAAGATTGGGGCATTGGTGGTTGGGGCATCAGTAACTAGCATTGGGTCAGGGTGGGCGGTCTAGCAACCAATGAGGCAGCCCGAGGTGCAGTCGGCTGGTGACTAGAGGCAATGATTAGGGAGCTACAGGCAACAAGCCGAGGTCAATGCATGCCAACCAACAACAATGGAAGCCAGAGGCATCATTGGCCAATGATTGGTGAGTCGAGGATGTCAACACTGGTGGCTTGAGGCATCGCACTGATCAGTGAGTTTCAAAGGACAAAGTGCCATCTGGAGGCTGAAGGTGGTGGCCCAAGGCATTGCCGGCAAATGACTACGGCAGTATAGAGCATCATGGGTCAACGAAAGTATTATCTTCAGGTAAATATTTTTATTAATGAGTGTTGGTAGTTAATAGAGAATAATAGATGAGCTCCATAAAACTGGAGTTTTAAGCTTAAGTTTTTCCTTAGCCAGAAAAATATTTGTTGTTGACATGTTTTCTATATGTGCCAAATAACAGAAACTATTTCTGATGTGAGCAAAACAATCAGAAAATGAGAAAAATATTTTCCATCAAATTATTTTCCGGCAAACAAATGGAGCCTCATAAGTAGGTTATGTGCCATGGACAATATTATGGAAAATTATAGTTCAAGAAAAAGAAGCTCAACAGAACTTGCTTTTATAGTGCAGAAGTATCAGAACATCAGTTCAAGATATACATGACAATATGTAGAGCTCTGCCAGTAGAGAAGAATCTCTATTTGCACTGACACTGATGTTAAGTACCTGAGCATGCATATAGTTCCTGTGTAAATGAAACGATAGTGGATGGTGCTTAGAATGGCTCAGACGAGAAAAAAAAAAGAGATGAAAGGAATATCTGGCTTGGCAGAGAATGTTCAGCCTTGAAGAGTAGTGCCTGCCAGTAGAGAAGAATCTCAGCCAGAAATACACCTAAAACAGAACAAATTCAGTCAAACAGAACAAATTCAGTCAAACAGAACAAATTCAGCCCATTCCTCAATATGCTTCATGCTATTACCATCATCAGTCAAAAAAATGTCAAAAATGAAAATAGCTCAAAGCACCTTTTTGCTCAGTTAAAATGTGTGCAAAAGTGTCATCCAAAAAGATCATTCTGAGAAATGCATTTGAGTAACAAGTAGGAATGCTATTTTGTTTTTAAATCAGTAAAAATAATGAGTGCTACTGCAGCCCCAATACTACAATACTCTGGCTAAAAGACAAGACCAACAAATAATTACCAAACAAATTCATTCTTATCAAGTCACCTTGTCTAGAACACCCAAATAAACTACATTTATGCTAAACTTGGCACTTGGCATATCTTCAAATAAAAGCAAAGAACTAATGGCACAATGCACGATGCTCACTCATTGTGGGACCGAGGAAGATTAGATGTACACAACTTTATTCCTACACTACGAGTGAGCGTTTACATGGTTGAACCCATGACTTTTCTTGGGAGGAGAGTGTAGCAAAAACTTGATAAATAATGGTGGCATGTAGGGGAAGAGGAAAAACGGGAGGTGTGGCACCATAGGGTGGGGTGGGGTTGGCTCTAAGAATGCAAAGGTGACAATGGTGGGGTAGTTTTGGAATCCTTCCTCTTTTTCATTTGGGGAGGGGGGATTTATTGTTGGAAAGGACCAAACAAGCCCTTATTTTTGTGGCCATCCTGGTAAATTGGCAAAAGTTCGACAATTTTAAAGTTATAGCTGGCCTTTAGAGTAATTTACAGTTTTGTAGTGATTGGATGAGTTAAATTGGAAGTCTTGGTGATATGATAATTAGGATAATGAGTAGGAAAATTATTTTAGCCCCCTCTCTCCCGGGGTATTAGAAAACTATTTACAGTACGTTTGGTTGCTGGAATGGAATAATGTAAGAATAGAATAGTTATTCTTATAGAATAGGATAGGAATAGAATTAGAATTGTTATTTCCATATTTGGTTGTTGGAATAAAATAAGGTAGAAATTAATATTCCATNATTAATTTATTTCTAATGGGTACTGATACCCAAAGCCCACGTTAAAAACTCATTTCCCTGGAGTTGAGCCGTAATGCCACAGAGGCTCAAGAAATCCAAGCGTCAGGGCTAGCCTACGAAGCACAGTGGGCTTGAAGTCCATTATGGCTCGTGGACTCAAGATGGCCTCGGACGCTACCCTACTTGTAAAAACGGCGTGGTAGAGATTTGGTGGCTGATCACATCAGACTTTAAGGAGAATAATCGCCAGCAGAGCATGCGGCCCAACAAATGAAATGTCACACCAGACGGGCGTGTACGCAACTTTCATGACACAATAAAAGAGATTTACAGAGTTAGTGGCAGGATCACTTGCACACGCCGACCCCATGTGGACTCTCCTTAATGGAAAGCTCAACCACTATAAATACATTAACTGTTTACCAAACAAAGGATCGAACATTTACTCTTGCTACCCATAATACAGAGAGAATAGAGAGAGAAAGATAAGGCTCGTGTTGTAACAGTGACTCTCTAGAGTTTCTATACACTTAGTCCTCAGTTTTCTATACTTGAGTACATCCTGTAGCAAAACACAACATAGTGGAATAATTCTTAGACAAAAGTCCCGTGATTTTTCCTTCTTATTAAAGAGAAGGTTTTTCATGTAAAATCCCGTATGTTATTCTCTTGTCCTCCTCTCTCTACCACCCAAATCACATTCACTAATCTAAGAAGATAACTACATTATCTTTGTGTTGCACGGATTCCGTCCGAGTGCTCCAAAAGATCCGAGCAGTCATGTAGGGCTTCAACCGTACCGTATTCGGAGTCCGAGTACGTCACATTGGCGCCGTCTGTAAAAAACGTGACAAAAAGTCCAACATTTCCTTTTAAACACTCAATCCCTTACACAAAATGGTAAACACTCGAGTCCAAGCCAATGGTCCCATCTGATGCGTGGAAAGACAAATTCTTCTTCTAGGCATTCACGAGCACTGGGACATCTCCAATGTGTGGAGAAACGTGGAGTCCGAATTTTGTGAGGATTGCACACCTGATGAGCGGGCAGCTATGAAGGGCTTTACAGATTTACTGTTAGCCAACCTTGGTTCTTTTCAAGAGGGCAAGAAGAACAAGTGGTTGAGACCCGACCAGCCCGAGGACTCTAGCGCTCCCTCTGCTCCTGCGAAAAAGAAGAAGTAGAAGAAGAAGTGCCTAACCCTAAGGATCGAGGAAGCGTCCGAGCGGACAACTAAGAGTTGTCGGGCTGAGACCTTGGAGGGTCCGACGGCTGTAGTTGGGTTTCCCTCTTCCTCTGATGATGAATAGGCCATCATTGAGCACCCGTTAGGAAAAAGGTGCCAGCCCGATGAACTAGGGACGCCAGGCCTTTAGTGGTTGTGAGGCCTGCCATATAGCCACCTAGGCCGCGGCCTTGCACACAGAGTCGCCAGTGGCTCCTCCTTCTCTCTATGAGCCCGTGCCTGATATCTCACTCCGTTTTTACTAGTGATGTCTCAGACTAGATGGACAATCTGCCCGAGGACATCGTTGAGGAGCTAGCTGCGGCGGTGGCTGAGGTGACTCAGGCAGATGAAGCAGTAGTGATGATTGGAACGACATACTCTGAGAATGCTGGGGCCGAGGAGACTGCTGCGACTGTAGAGCCCCCATGGCTTGACGTCCAAGTTTACAGCCCAATGATGACCCCGCCTACGGCCTTTGAGGAACCCTTAGTCGAGGACAGTGCAAAGGCTTCTCCTGCCACTGGAGTAGACGCTGGGGCTGAGATTTTTGCGGTGCAGGAGGCTGCGGCCATAGGAATCAGGGAGCCTGAAGCCCCCAGAGAGGAGAGCTCTTCTAGGAGTTCCTTTGTGACCAAGGTACTCCTTTGTCATCGCCCTGATTTTGTTATCTTTTCGCATCAATTAAGTAGTAAGTACCTATACAAAAACATACGATATCATTACGTAAAATAAGCTTATTATAAAACATTATGATTGATTTGATTATCTTAGATCTTACCATCTGGAACTTTCAATCTTTGCCTTCTATTTAACGCATTTTATAAAATTTTAGAATTTGCTATAGATCCTTCCCAATTAAGGGGGATATATATAAATTACATGTCATGGGTACATACTCCTAACACGTTTGTAGCTTTTCTTACGAGTTTGATATCTAGGTTTGTCTGCAGTAGGTACCGTTATATTGATGTATGTTTCATCCAAAGTACCTATATAATTCTATAAATACACATCAAAGTAGAATGAGTTATCTAGTACATTTGCCACGTAAATATAACAAATAAATGTATGAAATAATTATCATATCGGGAACCACTTCTATCGCTTGTCTGTGCAGTTATCAGAAATGGGTTCTGGCCGTCTAAATAATTATGCTTGCATACGTATTGTTGTGGCTAACACATTATTAAATATTATATTCACCGTCTCTCTTGACCTTTAAAAATTATGTGCAACCACTTTATTTTTTACATGATGTACAAGAATGTGTAAGAATATTGCCACTTGCTCATTGACTAGCATGTATTTTGATGGACGAAATCCCCCACTGTTCGTTAACATCTCACACAGTTTGAGAAACACGGGCCTACTCATTCTCAATATATTAATACAAGTGATATCATTACCATAAATGATTTTATTGATGTATTATCTTTTTTTTTATAAAAGACAAGTTTATAAGATCTCATAATTGTAAATTTAGGCTGTCCAATAATTAAAAATATTAATACAAGTGATATCATTACCATAAATGATTTTATTGATGTATTATCTTTTTTTTTATAAAAGACAAGTTTATAAGATCTCATAATTGTAAATTTAGGCTGTCCAATAATTAAAATTGTACGTAAGACACATAAAAACTATCAAATAGTACAGCAAATTTCAATCCATTACACTATAATGACCGCTATCTTCTTTTTATTCTTGTTGAAAAAATTGGAGAGTAATTGATTCATGAACTACAATAATAAATCATAATATATGCAAATATAAGGAATAAAAGTTATCTACATAAGTAAATTACTTCACAACAGCTCAAATTAGGAAGAAGTAGTACCATTGCTCAATAAATATAGCAGATAACAACAAATACACCAAATAAAATGTAGTTTAGACTAAAATTAATAGATAAATGAGATGATAGAGAAGCCGATGATCCCAACTCAGACAAGATCAGCAAAATTAATTGAGTGTGCCAGAAAATTAACAGCTCAAACCAGATGGAGAAACTTGAATCAGGTAATAGGGTTTCGTAAACAACCCAAACTAGATGCAGAAATTTGGACTAACGGCAATGTATTTTCTATTAAGAGCCCAAACTAGAAAATTACAGCAATTAGAAGGAAATGTAAACACAATGGAAACAGATGCAGCAACAAGAAAATGTACGATGCAACATCAAAACCCAAACAGAAAAATTAAAGAAAATGAGGGGGTTTCGTACAAATCGGTAAACTGTGGGAAAAATTTCCAGGAAAATACAAATTAAACTATTGCACAATCGAAAAAATCAAAACCAAGAAATCGAATTGAGGTCTTTCATATCACAAGTACAAACTTATGGAAAACTTTCTCATAAATCTATAATGGCAGACAGTGAAATCGAACTAGGGTTTCACATAAATAAAATAGAACAAGAGACTTTCGAATGTTCTTACATTTCGCAAATCTGTAATGTGAAGCTTCCAAAGTAATGGAAAGAAGTCAAACTTTCGAACGTTCTGATGGAGAATGGTAGAAGAGATGCAGAGAAGACAGATGGATTCAAAGAGTTGATGAAGGAGGAAGCAAGGTTTCGAGTGGAAGTAGAGAATGGATTTCGAAGAGAACGGTGGAAGTAGAAGCAACTTGAACGACAAAAGGCAGCGAGAGCAGGGTTTCAGGAACAGAAGATGGCTGTGAGAGATAAGGAAATGACAAAGAATATGCAGAGAT
>JAODPA010132074.1:0-16767 GCA_025585075.1 Nepenthes mirabilis | reverse complement strand
GTCTCATTGTATTTCATGTTTCTTCACAATTTGATAGTGACGTATGATTTCACTTGCTGAACTGTACGCTCACACTTGCTATTTTCTCCTCCCAGGTGATAGTGTTAAAATGGCCCCTGAATAAGTAGAACAAGAAAAGGGATCTGCTTAAGCAAAGTCGAATGTCAAAAGCCTGAAGATTAGTTACATCCCTGTTAAGCTTCCGTAGGTAACTAAGTATTTAGTTCTGCTTCCGCATTTAATTTGGGTATATAGAGAACTTGTGGCATCTCTCTTGAGCTAACGTGGTATTTAAATATACCATGCTAGAGCCACGAATTTTATGTGGCTTTTGGATCCTGTGCTATGCTGGAATTATGATACTTATATTATATTGATTTATTGACGGAGGGGTTAATGAGAAGTAAAATAACCCGGTTCGTCACAGCAGTGCATGGGTGATGCGTCGGTAGGAGAGAGAAGCCCCAATTCAGGTATTTTGAAACATCTTTTCTTCATATATGCAGATTATAAGATTGAGGTGAGTATCTATAACTCCTATTCTTAGTCTAATTTAATATCTGATATATTTTTTATACTGTTTAAAATTTTTACTTACATGATA
The DNA here is from genome assembly GCA_025585075.1 of Nepenthes mirabilis. Taxonomy (NCBI): domain Eukaryota; kingdom Viridiplantae; phylum Streptophyta; class Magnoliopsida; order Caryophyllales; family Nepenthaceae; genus Nepenthes; species Nepenthes mirabilis. The sequence goes on along the minus strand of JAODPA010132074.1, from coordinate 16,163 downwards.
TATTTTTATATACTCAATCTATTTATCCTGGACATGTATGTATGGCTCATTGGATAATTTATGGGTTTCTCGTTTAGGCATTATGATTTTTGATGGTTTACTATTTATCTGAAAGTCTGAAAATTTTATTAGACTGTATACTTTTATACATATATATTTGTATGAAAATAAGTATAAAACTTTGCATTGGTCATGTATTTTTACATATATGTGTTGAGTTATGGTCACTACATTTAGATTTATTATTGGATATTCTCGCCAACTTTCGACGAAGTGATTTATTATTATTTGAAAATCCTTTTCTACTGGCAGCAAATCCTTGGACATAGTGACCCTTCCCTTTAAATGATTTGATTAAACCTTATAATATATTCAGACATCCTAATATATCTGACAAGTTTAAAGATTATACCCAAAGTTATGGTTGGCAAAACATAACAAGCAACCTTACCTATAGGAGACAGACTATATATGTGGCCAAGCATGCTAGCCTAATTTGCATTTGATATTACCTAATTTGCATTGGTCCAAATCAATTTTATTATATATATATATATATATATTCGTCCTGATGAGGTCTCTTTTAACGTCTAAATGCAATGATCCTTATTTCTATTAGTGTGAATACATAAGGACCAGATCGAGTCAGTATCCTTGGAAGCATTACGCCAAAACAGCCTACAAATATATGCTTTATTCTGTGCCAGAAGGTTTTCGATGCCCATACTGCCTTCACTCTTAGGATAGCAAACCTCTTCCCATGCAACCTTGGCAGTCGACTTCCATCGATAACACCATGCCACAGGAACTTTCTAATGTAGTTTTCAATCACCTTGAGAATTGATTTTAGCAATATGAATATAGAGGCCCAGTACATGTGGATGGATGAAAGAATAGAGGAGATAAGTTAGAGTCTCTTTTTGAAAGATAGCCATCTTTTTTTCCACGACGAAATGCGCTTAATTACCCTATCTATCAGGGGCTTGCAATTTGAAACCGCAAGCCTAGCGGTGATGAGCGAAACTCCCCAGTATCTCATAGCTAATTTGCCTTCTTTGAATTCCATGATACCTTTGATTTCATGGTCCAAATTAGAATCACTGGTGCAAATGAATATCTCACTTTTACCTTTGTTAGCTAACAGCTCGGAGATCATCGTAAATTCCTCAAGGCATCCATGAAAGATCTGGATAGAATTTGCATTAGCTTTGGAGCAAAGAAGCAAGTCATCCGTGAAAGGAAGCATAACAATTCCAGTATCTTCACACTTCCAATGGAATCAAAACATCTCATTACTGCGAGCTTTCACCTCAATAATACCAATAAGCACTTCCATAACGAGGACAAATAAGTAAGGTGATAGAGGGTCACCCTATCTAAGACTCTTGCCACCTTTGAAAAAACCTTCAGATTCACCATTTATATTGATAGAGTATAAGGTAGTTGTGACATATTGATAAATCTAGGTAACTATCTGATGAGGAAATCTCATTAACTCCATAGTGGTAATAATGAAATCCCAGTGGACAAAGTCGTAGGCTTTCATGAGATCAATCTTCATAGCGCACCTAGGGGCTCCTTTTCCCAAGTGATATTTATGAAGAAGCTCCTGGGCAAGAAGAACATTATTGCTAATCTACCTTCCTACCACAAAAGTAGTTTCACATTTATCCACCAAGTATGGTAACGTGGATTTAAGGCGATTTGCAATAATCTTTGAAATAGCTTCATAGATGACATTACAATAAGAGATAGGCCTGTAATCAGTCACCTTGCAAGGAGAGGTCACCTTAGGAATAAGGCTAATTATGGTGGCATTGAATTATTTGAGAAGCTTACCATGATTAAAGAAATCCCGGATAGCTTCAATGACAAAAAGTCCGACAATATGCCAAGCGCATTTGAAGAATCTAGAGGAGAATCCATTGGGACTTGGGGCTCTATAATCACCAATGGAAAAGACAGTTTGCTGGATCTCCTCATCATCAACCGGGATAGTTAGGGATTCTTTTAAGGAATACGGGATTGTCTGAAGGATATATGGGCGAAGCCGGTCTTTGTCCACAGAACCATGAGTACGACCAAATCCCAAAAGCCATTGGAAGTGGTCCACAATCAACTTATGGACATCCTTTTTACCATCAGTAGAGATAACATCTTCCTTAAGTAAGGAGGTGATTCTATGATGATTACTATTACCATTAACTGCATGGAAAAAGAACCTGGTGCATTGGTCCCCTTCCTTAAGCCACTTAATTTTTCTTTTTGTTGAATGAGGTCAAGCTCTTGTGCCATGGCATGGTAATAGGCTTCTCTGCAGGCACGCTCCTCACTACTGTTACCTATAGAAGATGAGTGCCCAACTTGGATATCCTCTAAGGCCTTCCTAGTTTTTGCAACCTCTTTATGGACATCGCTAGCATGAATATTAAGAGTCTTAAGCACTCGCTTAATGATTTTAAATTTTTTAACTAGCTGGTACAAAGGGGCTCCTAAGTCCTCCTCCTACTAGGCCTCCCTCACCACGTGGGGGAAATGGGGGTGCTTAGAGAGAAAATTATTAAATCGGAATATTCCTTTCTTTCCTCTACCCCCATCTGCTGGAAGTAATAGGCATAAGGAATGGTCCGAGAGTCTAGCATGGGGGAAGGAGGCTCTTGCCATCCCAAAGTGCTCAAACCAATTATCATTTACCACCACTCTATCCAATTTTTTGAAGATACGGATAGAGGGGTCCCTTCCATCATTCCAAGTATAGAACATACCTTCGTGACTTACGTCCTCTAATTCACAATCCTTGAGGCTGCTATCCAAATCCATAGAGCTCCTAGCATGCCAAGTCCTTCCCAGGCCCTCCGATTGTGATCGGATAGCATTTAAGTCTTAGAGCACGGCCCATGGAAGGTCTTGAGAAAGTGCACTATTCTTTCAAAGGCTATCCCAAAGAGTACAGTGTTGTAACTTCGAATTGGCGCCATAGACAAAGGACAAAAGGCAAATTTTATTATCCCCTTTAACAAACACTTTAGTATGGATAACTTGGTCCTCAATTGAAAGAAATTTCACGTCCACAATGCTAGGATCCCATCCAACCCAAATCCTACCTTTTGAGGTATCCAAATAATTCATAGTCCAAAGCCATTGATGCATAATATTTCACGAAATAACAATAGAATTGCATTCCCTCACTTTGGTTTCCACCAGACCCACTATGGCACAATTAGTAGAGCTGATAAAATTATGAACCTCATGGGCTTTAACTTTACCATTAATCCCTCTCACATTCGAGCAAGCAATATTAATCATGGGTAGAATTAAAATGGGAGAATTCTTTTAGGCCCCTAAGTTTTCTTCAGAATTGAATCCAAAAAACTTGGAGGAGTTATGCCTCTTATTCAAATCACTCTTGACGTAGACTGGATTAACTCCTACCTGGAACTGACTAGGCGGGGGAGGGACCTTTTTAGGGGGAGGAGGAGGCTATGGAGCATTCACACAATTATCTTCCACTAAATCATGAGAATTACAATCGATGCTCTCAACAATGGGGGTGCTAACAATGACCCTTCCTTGGTCACCAACAATATCAGTAGTAGCGTGGCAAGAAGTAGCAATCGGGTCAGTAGGGCCTGGACAACAAACCTTACCTAGCTTGGCCTCAACTTGGATCATCATATCACCACCCAACGGGGAGCCCTCTAGGACACTCCCATGCCCCCTTGATCACTTCACCATTTCAAGCGTATGTTCAACTCTCCTATCCTTAAGAAATTGGCAATCATCAATGCTAGGTGTCAAATGAGCAGGGTTACATAGGTGTGTTTAAATTGAAGGAGTTAATCCTTGACCTTACCATCATAGTCAACCCTTGATTTTAAGAGTGATTTACAAGAGGGCGTATGAGCTACTCTTTTAGAAGAATTGCACTTCATATTAGAATCAAGAGGGATAATACTATTACCATCCTCAGGGCATAACTCGTCTGCTTCTTGGAGGGCATCAAAAGCATTGGATAGAGGGAGATTATCAGGGTCAGAAGCACCCGACCTAGGAAACATAGGAGGAGGGGCTTTCTTTTTGTCCTTTCTATGGGTAGAATTGGGTTTAGAATTTGGCAGAATTCTCCCCGTAGGCTGATAAGACTTTGTGAGTCTACATTGGGAGTCAGTATGCCCAATATGATTACAATTACCACAATGGATTGGCTTCCATTGGTAATCAATATAAATCTCAAAGCACGGTTGATCAAGCATCCCTACAGAGCTCTCTTCCTTGATATACACTTTAGAAGGCAGCGAAGCATCAGCACCAACTTCCACACACACACGAGCAAAACTCATTCTTTCAAATTTCTCACTTATGGGGTCAAGTTGTAATGGTTTACCCACAACACTCACTAACCAGCTCAGGCCCAGGGGAGTCCAAAATTCCAAGGGAACGTTGGGCAATGTAATCCAAATAGGAAAAGTTTTATGCCCCTCTTTTGAAAGAGGCATCCTAAGTTTCCATTTTTTCGGAAACAAGGGATGTCCTGCGAACGCCCAAGGACCACCTGCAAGACATTTTTCCAACATCTTATAGGATGAAAAGTGAAAGAAAAAGAAGCCTTGATCGTTGCCCGCAACATGCTTCAGTTCAAATCGAGCCCAAATTTTTCTAACAATGTGATTAACAGCTGGAAAGTGCAAATGATTACCAAAAAAATAACCTACCAGGGTGTCTCTCCACATAGACTCCCCTTGTTTAATAACTTCAAAGGGTGGGGTTAATTCTACTATATCCCCGCCCTCTAGCGTAGGAGGAAAATATTGCAAAGAACACTTACCTCCAGCCTTGTCTTGCTGGACCACAAATGACCAAGAAGAAGGATGGGGGCTAGCACCTAAACCCATCTGAGGCTCGGAACCAGAAGCATTCAACAGGCTCTTATGTACGACTTCTGCATTGCCTATAGCAGCGGGGACCGAATTTGCACAGGAATGTTCTTCGGCATGCTGAGAACTGACATCTAAAACCCTTTGAGAGCTGGCATCAAGAACCACAAACGATACGTGACTAGCAGCTTTGGAAATCAAGGGCCAACTTCCGTCTAACTGGAATGAGTCAGTAGAATCACTTGACCTACAAGAACCCTCGGAGAGCGAGTTATCAAACACAAGGGCACGAAGCAAAGAGGAAGGTCAAATGGCAGAAAGGGGCAGAAAATCAACAACAGACAAGGATAGAGAATGAGAGATTGAAGGTAAATTGGAGGGGGATGACACGCCGGGAGCGACAGAGCAGATGATTGAAGAAGAGGCCTGGACAAGATCGAGTGGGGAGCACTCTGGGGGTGAAGGTTTTGTTGAGAGCAGAGGAAGGGGTGGCAAAGGAGGAAACAAGAGCAGAGGAGAGGGGATTTTGAGAGGGGGAGGGATACCGGCAAACCAAAAAAGCCAACCATGGCTGGCGGCGCCATCGGGAAGGGAGGCAGAAGCAGGAGGAGGCTGAAGGAAACGATTCAATATCTAGAGAGAAGGGAGAGTGTCTCTCTCTTCCTGGCGTAATCCACGAGTTGGCACTTCTACAGGCACATTCAGCAAGTTTATCCAAACCGGGAAGGTTTTATACTCCTCTTTGGACATGGGCATCCTATGTTTCCATCATTTGAGGAATAAAGTTTTCCCCCCAAATGCCCAAGGACTGTTTGCCAAGCAATTTTCCAATAGGGCATCAAATGAGAACCAGAAGAAAAAGAATCCATTATCATTACCTACTACATGACAAATATCAAAACAAGCTCAAATTGTTCATGCTATGAAATTAACAGCGTGAAAGTGTAAGGCTTTATCATAAAAATAGCCAACCAAAGTAGTCTCACACACATCCAACCCTTGTTTGATAACATCAGAGGGAGGGGTAATGGTAACTACATCACCTTCAATTACCTATAGAGGGTAGAATTTAAGATGAATAATGGGTTTCAATCCCTTCTTCTAGACTAAGGCGGACCATGAAGACTGGGAATTGCTTGATAGCTTTCCAGAATTCAATCGAGAGGGACTGATAACAGGCAAGGAGTGCACACCTATAGCCAATGCAAAATTCTAATGCCTGGAAGGAACAACAACGGGAACATAGAAGGCCCCTTCAAAATGAGGGTCACTGGGTGTAGTGGACTTTTCCCCCGAAGAAGAATCAATAAACAACTGCACATAAGCTTCAGATTCAAACGCTGGACTACTCCTAAAGTTGACCAAGTTCTATTCCAAAAATAGAGGAGAAGAAGCATTTACTATAGACTCCTCCGATTGAATAGGCTTCATGTTGAAGGCCCCCGACAAAAATAAGGGCCTTAAACCCAACGACTGATCCAAGAGAGGAGAAACTCGTGCAACAGGGAGAGGCGAAAAGGCAATAGGGTTAAAAGGAGAAGGGTTATCACTAGGGGGATCAACATATGGAGGAGGCATGACAAGACAATTGGAGGGCGATAGAATTAGAGTAGAAGCAGGGGACAGAAGCTCACGAAGGGTAGAAATATGAGCACCCACTAGTGATGAAGCTACAGTAGGAGATGGGGACAAAGAAGGAGACTAGAGACTATCAGACAGCACCCCCACGTGGCCGGCCATGGCTGGCATCACTGTAGACTCTAATAGGATTCGAAACCCTAGCTACATCATTCATGCAATTTCTAGAGAGAATGGAGAGCTTCTCTCTTAAAGTCTTCTCACATTTGACTAATACATGTTAAAGGTAAACACCATCTTGTCATAATGGACCTATTGCACGAATTTCAGTCAATGGAGTTCATTCCTAGCATACGTCAAACTGTGGTAATGATCAAGTTAGCCACTTGAGTCTCATCCTTTTGGTGCCGAATTTTGAAACATGTGTTGATTTCTTTCTCGCCAAATAAAGTATACTGTAGTGGCTAGTTTGAGGAGAAAGGAGTATGCTTTGAGGTTCTTTCTCTTTCATTTGTGTGCTGCCTAGATTATGTTGGAGTGCTAGTTATTATACAGCCAACAAATTCGAGCATGGTGGCACATCATCCTCCACACTCAAGCTGAAAAGGAGCATGTGAAAAATAGGTGACTATGACTTCCTCTCCCATGGTTGCACATAATGCATGTTGTAGGTTGATGAATGAAAGTGTTGATGCGATCCAAAGTGTTATTTCTTCGTCAAATGGCCAATCACGGAGTAAAGGCAAGAACTGGTATAGATAGTACCACTTCACTTTTTCTTTGGAACCCTAGAATATTTTATATACTAATTTCACCATAAAAACATCAGTTCAACTATCACACCATTTGATCTCATCACTCTGAGAGGCATGTTGGCCATGATGTCAGCTACCTCCATATTAGGTTGATTAGGCCACATCCATTTCCTAGTTAATGATATCCGGGGCTTTAGAATCCCAAGAAAAGCCAGTAACTTTTTTTGGGTAAGTAAAATTGTATTAAAAATTGAATTTACAAACAAAACCTATGTTCTATCTCTAAGTATTTTGCCGACTTGGATATAGAATATAGAAGTTAGGGCATTCCCCGATCACTAAGAAATATATTATGAAAGCAAGAAAAAATACAAAAGGAACCGAATGCTATCTGGCACTGTTCTTGGACATTTCTACTCTTAGACATATACGCAGAGGCCTTCTATGAGCTTTGACCTAGCCTTTCCTGGTGGAAAAGGTTCCAATGATCACGAATATGTTTGAAGCCACTATCTCTCCTGGAAAAGGTTCCAACGACCAGTTTATGGCGCACAATATCCACAATCCGATTTACCAGCTGTGCATCATTTTTGCTGTTAGAGTTGTTGAAATTTTGTTGGTTTTGCTCCCTCCAAATAAAGTAAATCGAAGTTGCCAGGGTAAGACGAAAGGAGAGCGCTTTGGAATTAGTTCCCTTTCATCTGCTGGCAGCCCATAGGATGTTCGAATTCAAGTCATTGTATGGCCATTGCATCTCGCTTTTTGGTGCATCTTCCTCCAAAATGTTGCTGTGAATTCACAGTTGAAGAAGAGGTGATCGTGAGTTTCGATCGTTGCTTGACAAAAGGGGCATTTATCTGATATGTTGGTGAATCTGCTGATGCAGTTAAGCATACTTAGCCGACGACGAACACATAGCCAAAGCACAAAGGCATGAGTAGGGATGTTATGAGGTCCCCAAACAACCGAGGCCCACTCCACCTTCCCCTTGGAACCTTGAGAGAGGTCATATGTAGATCGGATCGAAAAGAAGCCATCTTTGGTCAAACCCCAACTGATCATGTCCTACTTATTAAGATTTGGCTTGTAATTAGGCATTTGTTTGATTATGCTGTTCACCTCCATGTCTTTATCATATAGCCATCTCCACTCTCCATCTCTAATAATAACTTGGACCTTTGTATCAATGGGCAGGCCAGTGACAATCCTCACCCTTACCTCAAATCTATCACATAGTAGACCCATCAGGTGCCAGTTGTCAATCCATAGGTATGTCCGTGAACCATCTCCAATAATGTACCGAGTGTAGTGCCACATTTCAGGACGAAGCTTCATAATCTTCCTCCAGCTCTATGCTGCAGAGTTCGGGACTTTAATTGTCTGTATACAACGATCCTTTAACCGATATTTGTGAGCCCAAGAAGCCCATATGGAATCAGGATTATTGGTGATAACTCTCCACAAAAGTCGGCATATAAGAGCCTTATTTGATGCTTGCAGGTTTTTAATTTCGAGACCTCTAACTGTCTTAGGGGAGCAGACTTCTTCCCACACCACTTTGGCCGATGTCTTCCCATCAACGTTCCTTTGCCACAGAAATCTCCGAATGATTCCTTCAATCTCTTTTAGGAGAGCTTTTGGGAGTATGAAGATGGATGCCCAGTAGAGATGAATGGAAGATAAGATAGAGGTTATGAGCTGTACACATTCGCCAAATGAGAGCCATTTATTCTTCCAGGATGTAACCCTTTTCTTGATTCTATTGAAAAGTGGATGGCAGTCCTTAATTGTCAATCAAGTTGTGATAAGTGGCACACCCAAATATCTAACTGGAAGTTGCCCTTGTTTATATCCAAGAATGTTTATGATTTCGTCTGCATGGTTGGGGTTGTCTATGCACACAAATAATTTGCTTTTATCTTTGTTCGTCGTAAGTCCGGATAGAGTTTGAAATTCCCACAGGCAATCATGTAAAATGCTGGCAGAAATAGGATCCGCCTTAGAAAAGAGCAACAGGTCATCCGCAAATGCAAGCATCATCGTTCATGTGTCCTTGCACTTCCAATGGAATGGGAATGACTTATTACGCCTAGCTTTCAACTCAATTATACCATTGAGGACTTCCATGGCCAAGATAAAGAGATATGGCGACAGGGTATAGCCCTGACGTAGGCCTTTGGCACCTTTGAAGGAACCAACCGATTCGCCATTAATGTTGATGGAGAATGACAGCGTGGTAATACACTGCTGGATCTAGGCGATCATCTTGTTAGGGAACCCCATCAGATGTAGGTAAGCAAGAATAAAATCCTAATTAACAAAGTCATATGCCTTCATCAGGTCAACTTTCGTTGCGAACCTGGGCTCTCCTTTGTCCAAATGATATCCATGCAAAAGCTCCTGAGTTAATAGGATGTTATTGCTGATTTGATGTCCAGCAACAAACACCGTCTGGCATTTATCAACCAAAATAGGCAGTGTACCCCGAATTCGATTGGCAATAATCTTCAATATGATCTTGTAAATCACATTACAACAAGAAATTGGCTGGTAGTTGGTAACCTTTGCAGGGGAAATAACATTTGGGATAAGACTAATGATACTAGCGTTCACCTGTTTTAAAAGTTTTCCATTGGTGAAGAAGTCTTGAACAACTTACACCACCAAAGGGCCCACTATGTGCCATGAGTGCTTGTAGAATTTTGATGAGAAACCATCGAGGCCTAGAGCTTTAGAGTCACTGATGGATAGGAGGGCTCCATGAATCTCTTCCACAAGCACCGGGTTACAGAGAGCCCCTTTGATCGAGGGAGAGAGAGTGTGCTGAATATACGGACGAAGCCTCTCCAATCCCACCATTGCAGTGCCTCGGCTAGTCCCCAAGGGCCTTGTAAAATGATCAATAATTAGCGTGAATGTCTTCCTTACTCTTGGTGAGCTCTCCGTCATCTTTAGTAAGAGAAAGGATTCTGTTGCGATTGGATTTGTCGTTGATGGAGTGGAAGAAGTATCTCGTGCATTGATCCCCTTCCTTGAGCCAGTGAATCTTAGCCTTTTGGTGTAAGAAATCAAGATCCTTATCCATTGCTGGGAGGTAATCTATCTTGCATGAACATTCAATCTCACTAGAAATACCACCATTAGACGGCCTAAGATGAGCCCTCTGAACTTCCTCTAATGCTTTGCGCGTTGTAGCCACTTCCTCAAACACACTCCCAGCAGATGAGCTGAGATCTTTGAGGAGCCATTTAGTGTTTTTTAGCCTCACCATGAGTCTGAACATTAGATAACCATTGCTATCTAGCTGCTAAGCTTTACTGACTATTGGTAAAAATTGAGGGTGAGATGTAAGAAAATTGTTAACTCGGAACATGCCCTTCCTATTTCGATGCATGTCCTGCAATTGTAGAAGACAGGGAGAATGATCAGATAATTTAGGTGGAAGAAAAATGGCCTTGTACCAAGGATAGCTGATGAGCCAATTGCCGTTCACTAACACCGGCTCAAGTTTCCTATAGATACGGATAGATGCATCCCAACCATTATACCATGTGTAATAGAGACCCCCGTGGCAGTCATCAACGAGATCACAATCAGAAAGGCAATAGTCAAGGTCTATGCTACTATAGGCATGCCAAATGCCTCCCAACACTTCAAAAGGTTCCGGAATGGCATTAAAGTCCCCAAGGGCAGCCCATGGCAGGTCATGGGCTAGAATACTCATCCTCTGAAAGCTGTCTCAAAGATCGTGCCGCTGGAATTCCGAATTTGCGCCATAGATAATAGAAATAAGCCTTGTCTTTCCATCGGGTCTGTATGTAACTTTGCAGTTGATAGCTTGATCTTCCTTGGAGATGATATCCAAGTCAACTTGATCCAGGTTCTAGCTAATCCAAATATTCCCAATTGAAGAGTTGGAGTAGTTCATATACCACTGCCAAGAAGGCATAAGGTTACTGGCAATCATAGCGGCATTCCGCTCTCTAACCTTTGTTTTAACCAAACCAACAACATCATATCTAGAGGACATAAGAAATTGACGAGTTTCATGTCTCATGATTTCACTATTCAGACCTCACACATTCCAACAAGCAATATTAGTCATGGGGACAAGGTTGAGGGGATGACTTCCTTTTAGGCCCCTTAGATTTCTTTGCTGAAGATTTTGACGCCTTCTCTTGACATATAAGAAAGCTACCTGCTTTGTGATTTATCTCTTCATCCCCCAAGTTACAATCCTCCAAGTCAGGACTGGAGGGCTGACTGGTCCCAGCACAACTAAATATGTGACGGACCGGCCATATTCCACCACATAAGGCCGCCGTCAAGCCTATTCCTTGTGTCATATTCAGCGTAAATATTAATTTGGTAGACACAAATTTTCTTTTCCTTTATATATATATACTTAACATTCATTTCGAACACAAAATCGCTTAAGGCCGAACTCCTTGAGTTGGCCATCACAGAGTTAAGTTTCACACCTGGCCGGCCAATACTCAGGTTGCTCAGTTACAAATACCTTGACATGACATGAGATGCTACTAAAAATATCAACTTCATTCTTCCATATAATAATTACGGAAACATGCTAATATTCATAAATTTTCTTTATAGTGGAACTGCTTTACAATTTCTTCTCAAAACGTCAAAAGAAAGGTACATCAATTCTTTACTAATCGGCTCCGGCCAGCAGCCGTCTAGTTACTTCATACAACTCTACTCGATTTCGTCCTCCATAAGCTTCTCGTCATCTAAAAAATGGCAAAAGTGAGCTACAAAACCCAACAAGGTACCCACATGCAGAAAACATTAACATACATATAATCGAATCCAAGTAAGGGTCCATAACATAAACTTAGCATGCAAAAAATCATCATATCAATTCTTCTTAAGTTCAGAAATCCTTGTTCTTCTTCTTGTTATCTTTTCTTCAGAAAATTCATAGAGAACCAAACGAAATACTTATCATCTTTAGGGATCGGACGGGAACGGACAACATCGAGGAAGGGTTGTGTGCTACCCCACAACCTAGAGCTATATCCTCTCATTATGCTCCCCGAGGTGGGAGGTAATGCCTTTAATCCGTCATACGAGGCCGTAGTCCGAAAGCCTTATGCCATCAAAAGTCTCCCCCCGTGGCCCAGGAGGCAGTCCTCGAGTGTCACACCAATATCCTTCATCCATCTTAACAGCAAGCTTAATGGAAACTCAGTTCTTGGTTCATATCTTTTAATGGCCATCCATCATAGTTCAAAAGTCGAAAGTCATAGAGTTCCACTTACTATCCGAATTACATACATTTTTCCTTGTTCTTATAGCCTTTGTTCTTAACTTCAAACAATTGAAGTCCATAAAGCCTTTCCTTTAACATCTTAAAACCGAAGGTCTTTTGTCAAAATATCAGAGGTCATACTCATCAAAGCTGGAGGTCTTTACTCAAAAACCAAAGTCCTTTTTATCAAAAGCTGGAGTATTTTTTAACAAAAGCCGGTGGTCTTTTCAACAAAAGTCAAAATTCTTTTTGTCAAAAGCCGGAATTCTTTTCATCAAAAGCAGAAGTTCTTTTTCACGGGGCAAAATCCAATTTCAAAACAACCTCTAAGGTCGGTTTCAATTTCATGGGACAAATTCCTGTTTCAAAAATATGCTCTAAGGCCGATTTCAATTTCATAGCACACTTGTCGAACACCTTTCTTTTAATGAAACCAGAGGTCTTTTCGTTAAACATGCAATTATTGAAGTTCATACAAATCGACAAATAACCATACTTCGTGCATCATGAATAACGGGACTTCTTTTAAACATGCGGTTGACAGAGATTCATCCTTAAATCAAATGATCAGAACAATTATCATATATACCGTAACGTACGTTCATAAAAATCAGACATACTTGCGTTGTAAACATGCATATACTTGCATTAAGTCATGAACTTAAAACAAAGAGGGAACACTTGCCTTAAATCATGAATTTAAGGGGGTACACTTGCCTGCATTCCTTTACTGTGCCTTGAAATTCTGGTTTTTCCTTCACTAGACAAATTCTATCGAGAGCCTCTTCCTAACCCCTTTTCTTAAGCTTTTGCTTCCTATTTATAGGACTTTGGGTCTGACGGTGGTAGGTAGGGCAGGTCAACCACTCGGGGGTGGTTGGGGGTAGGTTATTTTGGACTCTACTTTTCGTAGGGAGGTTTCTCTATTATTTTCGATCAAGTGGTCTTGACTGGATTTAGGTGTCTCCTTCATTTTCGGTCAACTGGCCTTTACCAAATTTAGCTATTTCTTCCCACACATTTCGGTCAACTGCCATTGACCGGATTTTACTTACCTTTAACAATTCTGGTCAAGGGGTGTTGACCGGATTACTTTCCTATTTTCCTTATTTTCGATCAACTAGCGTTGATCGGATAAGACCTTTTTTTATGCTTTTCGGTCAACAGACGTTGACCAGATTACTTCCTTTTTCTCACGCTTTTCGGTCAACAAGTGTTGATTGGATTACTATTCTCAACTCATCTTCCAGTCATCTGGCGTTGACCGGATAGCCCTTGGTTTTCCTCAACTCCGTAATTATATAGACTCGATGTTGAAAGTTTTCTATGTTTTAAGATCTGGGCCCTTACAATCTCTCCCACTTATAGGAATTTTGTCCTCAAAATTTTAAATGAAGTTACTGACCTTAGGAAAACAAGTAGGGATATTTGTCTCAAATTTCTTCCTCTCGCTCCCAAGTTGCTTCTTCAGGGGTATGGTTCTTCCGGAGTACCTTTATTAAGGAGATTGATTTTGTGTGTAGCCTTTGCTCCCTTCTATCCAAAATCTGTACCGGTTCTTCTACGTAGGACAGGTCCTTATCAAATGCCAAAGGCTCGAACTCAATCACATGAGCAGGGTTATGGACATATTTTCTCAGCATTAATACATGAAACACGTCAAGTACTTCTGCCAAGCTTGGTGGTAGAGCAACCCTATAGGCCACTTCTCCAATCCTTTCTAAAACCTCGAAAGGGCCAATAAATCGTGACTTCAGCTTTCCTTTCACGCCGAATTTGGTTGTCCCTTTAGATGGTGATACCTTTAGGAATTCAAAGTCGCCTTTGTCAAACTTCAATGGAGATCTCCTCTAATCTGCATAGCTCTTTTATCTACTCCGAGCAACCCTTAGATTCTTATGCACTAACCTTATCTTCTCCACCGTCTCCTTAACAATCTCCGGACCCAAGATTCTTTTATCTCCAGGCTCCTCCCAGTGAATCGGTGATCTACATCTCCTTCCATACAAGGCCTCAAAAGGAGCCATGCCTATGCTAGTCTGGTAATTGTTATTATATGTGAATTCTGCTAAGGCTAAGAAAGTATCCCAAGTCCCTTTCATCTCTAAGACCGAGGCCCTTAACATATCCTCAAGGATCTGAATCGTCCATTCTGACTGGCCGTCGGTTTGCGGGTGATAAGTAGTACTAAATTTCAACTCCGTCCCCAATTCCTTATGTAAGCTCTTCCAGAACCTTGAAACAAAGTGAGGGTCTCTATCTAATACAATAGAGGCAGGCACACTATGAAGCCTGACAACCCTTTTTACATACAGTCGAGCCAGCTTATCGCGGGAGTAAGTCGTCCGGATGGCTAGGAAATGGGCTGACTTTGTTAGCCGGTCTGCTATAACCCAAATAGCATCGTGTTTTCTTGGTGTCCTTGGTAGGCCGATCACGAAGTCCATGGCAATATCTTACCATTTCCATCCTGGAAGCGGCATTGGTTGCAATAACTCAGATGGTTTCCTCCTTTCCGCCTTCACTTGTTGGCACACTAGACATTTTTCTACATAAGTTGCGATGTCCCTCTTCATATTCCTCCACCAGAACGTTTTCTTTAAATCCTGGTACATCTTGTTAACTCCTAGGTGGATTGTATACCGTGATCTATGGGCTTCCTTAAAAATTTTCTCTTTTAATTCCTTATTGTCCGGCACACATATAGATCCCTAAACCTCAATGCCCCATCCATGTTAACATAAACATCACTTCGGGAATCTCCGTCCAGATTACTCATGATGTTCAAAAGGAAGGGATCATTCACCTGCCCTCCCTTAACTCATCTATCACCTCTTGTTGGACTTAAATGTATGCTAAAATCATTCGGTTTCCTTGAACATATCGTCGGATGCCATAGTGCATTAGATAGTCCAACATCTCCATTTGCTTAACCTACATTATTTCCAAAATACCCGGATGTCGACTTAGTGCATCGGCGACTACATTGACCTTACCTGGCTCGTACTGGATTTCGCAGTCATAATCCTCCAGAAACTCAATCCACCTTCGCTGCCACATGTTCAATTCCTTTTGAGAGAATAAATACTTTAAGCTTTTATGATCAGAATAGACCAAAAATCTCTCACCATGCAGTTAATGTCTCCAAATATTTAGCGCAAACACTACTGCAGCCAATTCTAGGTCGTGAGTTGGGTAATTCCTTTCATGATCCTTCAATTGCCGCGACCCGTAGGCAACTACCATTCCGTAATGCATTAAAACATAGCCCAACCCTATCTTTGAGGCATCACAATAGATAATCAATCCTCTTGATCCATCCGGAATGGTCAGGACCGGTGCAGAAGTTAGCTGGTCCTTCAGTACCTGAAAGCTCTCTTCACAGTTACCCATCCACTCAAACTTGGCCTCTTTCTTTGTTAGTTGCATGAGAGGCAAGGCGATTTGGGAGAAGTTTTGTGACGACCCGACTTTTATTACCATCAAAAGCCGTCGTCAAATCTAAATCATATAATTTATGATAAGGATAAATAGGTAAACATAAAAATTTTTCTTTCCTTCATTCAAACCTGAGATGCATTCTAAAGATTTATAATTTCATAAATCCCAAAGTATCACGGAAATATACTAACATTCATAAGCAGCGGAATAAACTTTACAAGTTTCCTCAAAAACAAAATAAAC
>JAODPA010132063.1:3142-16812 GCA_025585075.1 Nepenthes mirabilis | reverse complement strand
AGGTGAGAAGTTGACTTTTCGTCCTCTTCCCACAGACGGCGCCAATGTTGCGTTTCGATCCGCCCGCCGTACAAGGGTCGCGTGTGCTGACGTCACGTGGACGGAACCAATTGCAACATAAAGAGAGTAAGTTATGGGCGAGTGAAAGGTGCGAGAGAAACGAGGACGGACGCGCAGATTTTTACGTGGAAACCCCCCTTTGAAACGAAGGGAAAACCACGAGGCTGGAAGCCTGGAACTGTTCTTCACTATTTTGCTGTTGAGTACAAGAATTCTAAGTTCAAAGTACAGGAAAAATGCTTTGTTCCTCTCTTTTGGCTCTTTCACTTGCCTAGGAGACACCATCCTCTTTTCGTCTGCTTTGGGTGCGCATTTATAGGCGTAGAAAGGTAACCGTTGGAAGCTTCTCACACGGCCTGCGGCACCTACTGGATGGCTGGCCACCTACTCCCACGCCATGTCAGGCACGCTGGAGTGTCAGGCACGCTGGCGTGTTTGGTGAGTTAACGCCGCCATTGGCCCGCTGTGGTGGTTGTGTCAGCCTTGAGGTGACATGGCGTGTTCTGGGGATTGCTGCTGACAGCGCTGGCGTGTAGCGGGATTTACGCACTCCTCGAGAACCGTGAAACAGCTGAGTTGGCACTCTCGGATAATAGGAACAGTCCTCGTCCTTTACTGGCTCACTTCGTAGTTTGATTGGGTCCGCGTACTGTTGGCTTCAGGTGTTACGCGTGCTATTGAGTCCGCGTATTTTAAAGGAAGCTCTCGGTCGTTCCGTATTACGCGTGGTAGCTTGAGCCTCTCGGATCCAAAACGCTCGTCCGTCCTCCACACTAATTCTAGGACCCCTGGGTAACGGGTCCCAACATTGAGATAGATTTGGGAAGAAAATGTTTTAAAATAGAATTATATTTACTATGTAATCTAAAATTTATGAGTCTTTCTATTGGTTAACACATACAAACCAATGAAAAATCAGGAAAAAGACCAACAAAATATATTAAAAAAATTAACGGAGGACAATATGCATTTGTCTGGCTGAAAGCGCCTGTCCGTCTGCAATTTATGATATCAGTGCCACCGCGGAAATTCCCAGGCACAGCGAGCGTGAACACGAGCGAGTAATCACAGTGCCTGCTTTTCCGAGGTTTCCGCCGGTTTGCAGGCTCTTCTGTATCTTCGTCTACTTGCGCTTTTAGAACTATTTTCCCAAAATCGGTATCGAAATTTTTATTTTCTGCAATTAATTTAATTTCTCCTTTACGCTGTCGTTCTTGAGGGGTTAAATTACGGTTACTTATATTTTGATTAAAGTTTTCTGGGTTTTTGTCATCATACCCAATTATCTTCTGCAGATCAAAGTAAATAAACTGGGAAAGTGAATAAAATTATGGAGTCTTACAGATGCGGAGAACCATCATCATCATCCAGTTTGTCAGCTTTAGCTCCACCGTTTGCTGTTGATAAACCTTTCTCTAAACCCAATTCAAACCCACCTCTGAATTTCACTGAATTGCCTTACGCTGCCGTTCTTGACCCTTCAGTCCCAATTTGGCAACGACACCCACTTAGCCCTAATTCTGGACCCAATTTCCTTGAGTCCGAGCCGTTGGCTACTAGCTGTCTGCCTTCAGCTGGCATCTATGGGTACGTGGATTCGCAGTTGAACGGTTCGGGCAGCACCCATTTCGTCCCTTGGAACCTCGCACCTGACGTTGCATTCGAACCGTTCTCATACGATAAGTATTCGAGTGGCATGCTGAATACATTTGCTGAGGCCAATTCGTATCATACTTCGTGGAGAGGTGATCGGAATGAATGCGGATTGGTGGGGCATAATGATCCTGGCTATGATTTACTGTCTATTTCTGGCGTTGATTGCCCTGAAAGCATGCCTCATTTGGAGAACACGCCTCCGTGGGGTGGTTGTTGGAATGGAATGAATAATGACGAGCAGCTTGGTGGGACTTCTAGCTCAAGGGGACGTAATCCTTCTGGTTCATCTGCCTGCAAGAGTTACACGAAGCAAGGTACCTTACTTGTGCGGCTAAGAATCGAAACTGAATGTTAAATTCATGTTACCTAGCAGAAGAAAAAGAAAATTTGCATTGGATTTATGCCTTTTTGAATGTGAAATTATCCTTTTACACTTCTTAGTTTTGGTTTACTTGGATGGTAATTTCTGACGAGGAAGAACAATGACATAAGTTTGTTCCCATTTTCTTTACAGTCGATATTTCCGAGACAAAAAAAGGACTGTTGCAGCTACTTCAACTTAAACTTTGAACTAGCAAAGGATTCTTCATTTCTTCATTTAAGACTAAATGCCACACTTGGTACTACCATTGATATGCCCTTTTAATTACTGTATCTGGTTACCTGGCATCCCTGTTATAGAATGCCAATTCTTCTAATTGTTGGAAGATGGTGACCAGCAAGTGTTGCTAATTAGGGTTACAATGACATCTCTACTTGGTTGCTGATCGCGAGCATGGACTGCTTTTGCTGATTAACCACTCTATCTCACAAAGACTCTTATTTAGTGTCGACTAAAGACTGCTAAAATGTACCCAATTTGTGTTGCCCGTTTAAATGGACATCAATTGTTGTACTTATATCTCTAGGGCAAGGCTTGGTGCAAAATTTTGCTTCCTTGTTACAGATGTGGATGTTATAGGTTTGAATTAAAGAAACAACCTTTGTGATAGAAGGTTGAGGTTGCATATATCTCATTTATTCCTTGTAATTGTAGAGGCGTTGTAGACATGGATTCCATTTTTATCATACCAGTTCTTATGTTGTGCTTTATTCACTTATAGGAAAAAGGCACAATAGTAAGTAGGAAAATGTGTTACTTATTTTGAAGAAA
This sequence comes from Nepenthes mirabilis, assembly GCA_025585075.1. Classification (NCBI taxonomy): domain Eukaryota; kingdom Viridiplantae; phylum Streptophyta; class Magnoliopsida; order Caryophyllales; family Nepenthaceae; genus Nepenthes; species Nepenthes mirabilis. Next base: position 13,943 of record JAODPA010132063.1, on the reverse strand, counting down.
TTTGGATGAACCAAATAAAATAGTATAGTCATCGTGGTAGCATGGGGTATGTATTTGATGTGGATTATTTATAGCGGTGATTGCAATTGCTTTGATTTTGAACCTTAAATTCATATCATTCACAAGATTCTTGCCATTAGGTATTTTGCATTTGGGAGAGTATATTGACTGTGGGAGATATGCTTCTTAAATTTTAATGTCTCTGCCATTCTCCCCCCTTTTAAGGATTGAGGGAGGCTTCATCTCTTAAAGAAATAGTGGGATTCAATGCCATTCATTTTTAAATAAATGCATGTGATCTAATTATTTTAAAATAAATAATTTTTAATTTTTTAAAAGATAGTTAAATTATGATTATTTATTTGAAAATATCCAGTCAAGATTAGGAAAACGAGCCCCTCTATCTCTATGAGAGATGGAGTTCCCCGAGCCCCCCTTTTTAATTACCTTTTTGTATCAAAATTTGTGGGAGGAATGAAACAGAGACCATTAGTTTCTGGATTTCCATTCTCTTACTAGGAGATGTTGATGAGCGCTTGGTAGTAAGTTGATCTTCCATGTTTCTCTGCAGTTGAAGGGTCAACCTCAGACTCATATATAAGACAGTACCTTCTGGAATCCCCTGGAATAGAAGCTCGTAAATCATTCTTCAAGCCAAATCGTAGAACTACTTCTGAATGCTCCAGAACAACCAGTTTGCCATGCACATCTCTTTATAAGGGAATCCCTCATCTTGAGGAACCGGTCCTTGAATCAACCACAAATTTCTGTGGGTCTCAAAATCCATACAGCAATTCAACGGAGGAGTACGCCAGTCATTCTAATTCTTATTCATTCGGCTGTACATCAGCAGCAAAATCTACACCTGTAACTGTGGTTAAATCACCTTCCAGTGGTTTCAGCCTCCCAGCCAAAAGTCCACCAACATCTATTAAATTGACTTCTACAAGCAGCAATGCCATTTACAAAAATGAGGATTTTGCCATATATGATCCCTTTTATCAAGAACTACCACATTTGCTCCTTGATGTCAATCCCCAAGTGGGTGATATCACCGGAATAGCTAATAGCTTCATGTCTGGACCATTGTCAACTAAAAATGTGGACTCTATAGACAGCAAACCTGATGAAAAGGATGCTTTTGATCATCTATTGGTGGGAAAATCTGCACCTGTAGCTCGTTGTTTAAGTAACTTTGGTGGCTTCAACATTAATCTTAATATTCCTGAAGCAATCTGTCCCATTGGGAAGTCCTCTGATGGTCCAGACACTCATAATCATGCCGTGGATTCACCATGCTGGAAACGGCCCCCAGCATCCCCTTTTTCACCAATTGAAGTTTCACATGCTTTGAAAATATTAGAAGGAAGAAATAAGTTGGACAATCAAGGTCCTTACTGCCCCTCTATAAACACTACTGATGCCATCCATGTCGTCTCAGAAAAGCTGAACAAGAAGACTTCTCTTGGGAGGCCTTTGGTCACTGAGAACATGCCTCCGGAACAAGACTCTGGATTTACGAAACAAAGATTCTGCTGCTTAAAGTCGAATAATGAAGATGAGCTTCAATTGGTTGATGACGATGACCAACCAGGCATAAAAATCAGCTTGCCTAACATCTCTGAAACTGATTCTGGCTCTGAAGTTTCTTTTATTGGGCAACCAATTCCTAAAGAGGGTGAATTTGCTCGTGAAAGAAAGGTTGCACCACGAGAAGTTGCTGCTGCTGGAATGACTGGAAAATGTAATGGTATAACCTCAACAGATGGTTTTCCAAATTTTCTATCCAATGCTAAAGATGATCTATTAAATTCCTCTTCTGGAAACACTACTACTTTAGCAGATGGCAAACTACAGCGAAAAGATTCAAATGTAATCATAGATCTTAATATGTTGGTAAATATGATGAAGAATTTGTCTGAAGTGCTTCGATACTGCTGCTCAAACAATCCAGCTGTAGTCAGAGAGCAAGATCATGCGGCGATCAAACATACAATCGGCAATCTTCAAACTTGCATTCTGCTGGAGGATGGCCAGATTGGTCCAGCAGAAAAAGTTTTACTTCCCCAAGAGGGCACGTCTTCTTTGCATGAAAAGATACATGATCCTCTGTCAGTAAGTTGTTTTTATACTTGTTTAACGACTTGTTTCTGTGGACTTCCAAATAACTAGATGCCATCAAAACATAGGTATAGAATAGTGGAGAGATAGTAGTATATCGAGTTATAAAGTTGATAAAAAAAGCTTACTAACTGTAATATATAAAAAAAAGGAAAGGCCTCAAACCACGTTAACTTTTGTTCTTCCTTCAACCACTTCATCTCTTAATGTTTTTCTCATTGGAAGATGTTCTTATGATTAAGTTAATCCTTATTATAGAGTGCAAGATTAGATGGAGCCCGAGAGAGACACGTATCAGCTCTTGATAAGGGTCAGCTTAACTATAAGAATCTTCTCGAGGACAAGGGGTGCTGTGTCCTTGGTGTGCAAAATGATGGCTTCTTGGATTCCTCTTATGTGAAGAATCAGGCAAACACAGGTGGAAATGATATCCTTACTCAGGTACTGTTTTCCTTCTTCCTTGGTTTTTACGTGCAGAAGAATTAATATGATGAGAGTAGACTTTGAACCTTTCAATCTGAAACACCATGTCTTCAGGCTGTAAAAAAGGTTCTTCATGAGAACTTCCTGATCAAGGAGGAAAGCGACTGCCCGGCTCTGTTATATAAGAATCTATGGCTAGAAGCAGAAGCTGCACTATGTGCATTCACTATTAAAAGTCGCTTTCAGCGGAACAAGATAGAGCTAGACAAACATGCTCAAGACAAAATAGAAGGTTTGTTTATTCTCTCTGAACTTGTTCACTTCTATATGAATACCCCTTTTCTACCCTTTCTTGCCTTGAATGTTTGAGGTTGAGTTCTTATGCAACAATAAAGTTGTTGGGGTTGGAAGACCCGGATCCACCCGATCCGGTAGCAGCGGAAAGCCCGAACCCCCCGTCATCGACAGTTACCATTTAGTAGGAATAAGAAACAAGAGATGCACAGTATTTTTTATTTGGAAACCGCTTCCCAAACCGAAGAGGAAAAACCACGAGATATAAAGTCTACCAATAAATCCACTATATAAAATGGGTTACAAACCCCCGAGATGGAGCATCCTCTACATACCCGAGAATAACAAAGAAAAACCTCATCGGAGTAAAAGGGAAACACTCCTCTCTTTTACTCTGTTTTTCTTTCTTCTCTCTCTCACTGGTGGTGCACTCCTCTCTACATTTTACAAGTGTTGATGAAACGGCCGCCCGTCGTTTCACCCCCGCACACGGCGGCTGGCGCACAGCGCCCTTGGTGTTGTCTCCCACACCAGCCTGGTCACCACTCTGGGATCCCCTGGACCAGCTCAAGGCCCTCACTTGGCCTACACCTCCAGAAACTCCTGGTGCTCATTTATAGACGTCCTGGCTTCACCTAATCCCATTTGCCCAGCTGGTCACCACTTGCAGATAATAGGTGCCACGTCTTCACTAGTTTTTGAGCTTCCTGCAGGCCCATGCCCTGCAGACGGCGCATGCTCTACACTGTGCAGACGCGTATTCTGCAGCCCAACTGCCAGCCTGTCGACCAATCCTGGAAAAACATTTGTCCACTGCTAGCTGCCACTTTTCATAGTTTCCAAGGCCTAGTATTCAGCCGGTCAACTTCTCGTTGACTGTCTTCAGTGCCATCCGGTCAACTTCCCTGTTGATCGTCCTTTGCTTCCATCCGGTCAACCTTTCCGTTGACTATCTTCTGCTGTTATCCGGTCAGCCTCCCTGTTGACCGTCTTCTGCTCCCATCCGGCAGTGCTCCTGCAGCCCTCAGACGGTCAACCTCCTATTGACCAGATTCAGCTGGCCGTCCGCCGGTCAATCTCCATTGATCGTCCACTGTTCTCCTCCGGTCAACGTTCTCCGGATTTATTCTCCACAAATCCTCCGATGGCAGTAGTTATTGCCTTCCACAGTTATCGCCTTCCACAAATCCTCCGATGGCAACAGTATCCTCAACTGCCTCAGGACCACAGTTATCGCCTTCCAATGATACAGGACAGACATCTTCAATACTTACTTTGTCTGTCTGTTCATCATTACAATTTGCCTTCCTACCAAAGTCTTCAATCGTCTCATTATCAGCAAAGGTTACATCTCTTGACGGGACAAGTTTCCTAGTAACAGGATCATAAAATCTGTAGCCTAATTCATCCTCTCCATAGCTCAGAAAGACGTACTGTATCGTCTTTTACTCCAATTTTGTCTTTTCGTCTCTTGGAACGTGTACGAATACTTGACATCCGAACACCCGCAAATGATCATAGGATGGCTCCACGCCCGTCCATATCTTCTCCATCACTTCACCCATTAGAGGCTTACTTGGCAATCTGTTAATAATGTAGGCAGCCGTCCGGAGTTCTTCTGCCCAGAACAAAGCATGAAGCTTTGTTTAAAAGAACATACAACGTACTTTCTCCAAGAGCGTACGATTCATCCATTTTGCTACTCCATTCAGCTGTGGTGTTTTTGGTGGTGTCCTTTGGTGCCTAATACCACGTGATCGGCAGTAGGCATCGAAAGGTTTCAAGTATTCACCGCTGTTGTCACTTCGAATGGCCTTCAGTTTCTTTCTCGTCTGACGCTCCACAAGAGCATGAAACTGCTCAAAAGTACCAAGAACCTGATCCTTGGTCTTCAGTGGGTAAATCCACAATCTTCTAGAACAGCGTCAATGAAAGAAACAAAATATTGAGCACCACCGATCGACTTCTCTTTGAATGGTCCACACACATCTGTGTGAATGAGATCAAGCAGTCCGATTTTTGGGGTTGACGAAACTCTATTGAAAGAAACTCTCCTCTGTTTTCCGGCCAAGCGGTGAGGACACATCTTCATCCCGTCCTCTTTTGTCCCGATGATTAGGCCCTTCTTGGCCAAGTGAGACAATCCCCTTTCACTCATGTGGCCCAACATCCTGTGCCATAAATCCTCTGTCTCATTACAAATTGCAGCGTTCACATCTCCAATCATTGCGTAGACCTTCATCACATACAGGCCGGAACATTTTTTTCCTCTCGCTGCAACAAGAGACCCTCTGGTCAGTTTTCACTCACCTTCATAGAAGGTGTTGCAGTAACCTTCATCATCCAACCGACCGGTTAAGATGACATTCAATTGAATATCAGGAACATGGTGCACATCCTTCAACAGCAGCTTCGTCCCATTATTTGTAATCTGAATGATATCTCCTCTTCCTATAACTGGAGATGTTCCTTTATTGCCCATCCTAATTACTCCAAAATCTCCTGGAGTATAGGATGTAAACAATCCCTTTCTGGACGTGACATGTAGGGTAGCGCCAGAATCAATTACCCAACCAGATTCCATATCTGTCAAGTTTGCCACTTCTCCTTGACATGTTAGCAGGAGATCCCCACTTGTGACTACTGAGACGGAGGATGTTTCCTCCCCGCATCCCTTGTCACCTTTTTCCTTCTTTGCATTTTTCTGCTTTCATTTGAAGCAATGCTTCTTAATGTGGGCCTTTTTGCTATAGTGATGGCACTTCAGGTTTTGGTAACTGGACCATGATTTGCTGACCTTTTTCTTCTGGTTTCTGGTGGCGACCTCTACTTCTTCTCCTAGATTCGGTCACCAGCACCTCAGAATGAGAGGACGATGAGGTTCCTTGTGACCGTCTTGACTCGTTCATGAGCAGAGAGGCAATAACCTCGTCCAGCTTTAAAGTATCCTTGCCAAACAGTAAGGTTGTGACGATATGATCATAGGTGGCCGGCAGAGAGGCCAGTAGAACCAACGCCTTGTCATCCTCCTTGATTTTCTCATCAAGAGTAGACATTTGCGTCAATATCCGGTTAAATTCGTCCAAGTGTTTCTCAAAACTCCCTCCTTCTGATAACCGTAAGCCATAAAATTGTTTCTTTATGTGCAGTCTGATTGTCAGAGATTTAGACTTGTAACAGCTCTCCAACTTCTCCCAGACCTCCGCCCGATCAGTTAGGCCAAGAACTTCTTGAAGAGTGTTGTCCGCCAGGCACAGCTTGATGGTACAGTTTGTAAGATCTCTCTTGTCTTGCTATTCATCATCGGTCAGATTTTCAGGCTTTTCGTCCTTCTTCTTCAACGCCTTCACTGCTCCTTCTCTCTTTAGAATGTTCTTCACTATCTCTTGCCAGAGAATGAAGTTGCCCTGCCCGTTGAATTGCTCAATGTTGAACGACAGATTCTTTGACGACGAGGATGCCATTAAAAATAGAGTATGGAACTTGTATCTGATACCACTTGTTGGGAAATATGGCGACTGATTTTTTCACTCTAATAACACAGTAAGGTATATGAATGAAGAATAATAAACACTAGAATTTTACGTGGAAAACCCTTCTCAATTAAGGGAAAAACCACCGGACAATCCGTCTACTGAACGTATTTTACTATGTGAGAGATTTGGGAACAGTTTTTCCGTTACACAGTAGAGAATAAAAGAAAAATTGAAGAATAGAGTAACAGCAACACACACACGGTTGCTTACAATTTTTCCTCCCTTCACCGTTTTTCTCTCGCTCTCTCTAGCACTAAGTCTCTTACAAAAGAATATCTCACACACACCTCTCGCATACGTATATACAGCAAGTTACAATACTTGCTTTTGAAACTGCATACCGAGAGATCTAGGGAAATCTTCCCTCTAGAAAAGGACAGGATCAATCCTTTCCAACAATATAAATATTCCCTGTTAAAAACGACTCCTGCAAAACCGTCTGAGATCACGTATCTCCAAAAAATCTGCTGAGTTGGCGTTGTACTAGATTTCCTAGCGAGCGGCCAACCGTTGGCCGTCCGCTTTCTTCACGAGACCGGTCAACACCCTTGTTGACCGTATGAAATTTGCCATTTTGGAATCTCTCAGTGAATCTGGTTTACTTAACCGCTAAACCGGTCAACATTGTTTGTCGGTAATGTTGACCGTCAATCCGGTCAACTCCATTGACCGTCCATCCGGTCAACTATGTCGACCGGAATTTCTTTCCTGAAGGAAATAGCATATTTGTGCTCCGCCCAAGTTCTTCGATCACAAGAACTTCTTCACGGGAGTGATCCCCAACAAAAAGAAGAGGAGAAGAAGAAGAAGAGAGAGAGGAGGAAGAAGATTTTGAAGCCTTTTGGAGTCAGATCTGTTAAATTAAAGGTTTAAGGCAAGTATTTCTAAGCACAATCTTTAATCTATTTAGATTCCGTTGATTTTTACTTATTTTTTTTGTTTTACAGTACTTGCATGTCATCTTTTACCTTCCTATTTTGGATATTATTATATGCATGTGATTTTCACTTATTTTTTAAAAATTTTATTAGGTTTTACCGAAAATTTGAAAAATTTGTTCATTTTTCATTAAATATGTGAATATTTTGAGATAATAAATTTATATATGAAAATTGTGAAGAAAAGTAATGAAATTTGTATATTTGGCTTTGCATGTGATATTTCTTATAAGAGTTTTAGATCAGATTCTATTTTGGTATTTGATTTGATATTTATATTTTTTACATGGTAAAAAGTTATAGAATTGTACTTTTTATACAGAGCGAAAAAGTTTTGTGATTTGTTGTAGAGCTTATTATTTGGTAATTTGTTGAGAGCTATTATAAAAAAATTGATGAAACTTTATATTCAGACATCCAAATATATCGGATACAATTGAGGACTACACTTATTTTTAGGGGTGGCAAAAGAAAGTGACATTTGACCCCATCAATAGAGTGTATTTTGTAGACAATTAGGCTATGGGTCTAAATAGTAATGTTTTGGTTTAAAGTTATTGGGAATATGTGTAACTCTTCCTTAAAGTTTGGCCTTTTAATCCTTGATTCTTAGTTTCGGATGTTTTGGATTTTCAAGATTAAATCTATATCATATTTGGCATTTTCAAATGCTTGGCCTTTGTAAAGTTTATAGTTTTGGACACGATATTTGAAATTATCTGATTTTGAATATTTGAGCCTTTTGAAATCATGTGATTTAGACTTGGGACTTTTTAGCTTTTGAAATTATTTGTTATTTGAACATTTGGACAATTTCGTATACTTTGGTGTTATTTGATATTTGTATATGTGTTATAAATTTTGTGCACGAAATCATACTTGGATATTTGATATTTGTACATATTGGATTTCGCACGTGATTTATTATTTTTATTCGTTCATTCCATTTTAAGAATATATGTTTGTTATCGTATACTTATATTTGCTGAACTTTAGGCTGATGATTTGTTTAATTTTCTAAAATTTTCAGATTAGAGGGCATTGGATACTTATAAGATTCAGACGGGTGATAAAGATTTGGTTTATGTATATTTTGTATTCAAATTTATATTTGATTTATTTTAGAATTTATATGTGGATTTATGATATATTCAATTATTTCAGTTTGTATAATTTGGGACTTGCGTTGAGATTATTTTTCAGTTTACTTATTTTGGGTCTATATAATTCGGAAATCCTGTTATAAGTTTGAATTTCTGTTAAATGCTTTTTCTTGCAAATGGTCTTGGTTTTGAGTAAGTTGCTATATATTTTTTGGAGATCGGACATGATTAGTTTGGTTATGTTTTGTGTTCGTTGTGGTTTGTGGTTATTTTTCTGTTTGGTCTTTGGGTTTAGTGTATCCAACTCGGCTTTAGAGCATCTGGACGCTATCGTTGAGGGCTCCGCACGCTGATTTGTTCCGATTTGAAGGGGAATTGCTGGACACCGCTGTCGGAAGGGCCTCGCATCCTGCTTCACCAGGAACGGGTACGGAGGGCTGTCGCCGTTAGAGGGGCTTCATGGTGCTCCGTTTGGTTGAGGAGCGGTGAACTGAAGCAGAGGAGCAAGAGCTCCAGTTTTGGGAGATTTTGCTGCCCCTGTTTAGGGATAAGTCCTCCCTCCTCCTTGCTGCTCCCCTTTCCTTTGTTTTTATCGAGGGAGGTGAGAAATTTTTCCCGCCAAGTGGAGTTTCATTTTTCCCGCCAGGAGGGATTTCTTCGCCCCAAAACGAAATCTTTTCCTGCCATGATGGAGCCTCTTTGTTACACTTCGGACTCTGGGTCGGTCCATGACAATGGACCCATCATAAACCATAAAAACTGCCTCTCTGTATATAGGGTAAGGCACTGACTCTCCCTGGTCTTCGGGAAAAGAGCCTTGATTTCTAGTTGTCCCTTCTTTCTCGCTTCATATGTTTTGTAAAATGCTGCAGTATCTGAGGATGTGCAGAGGTCCATGGGTTTGCCAAACACAAATAGAATAGCTGAAGTAGAGCCCCAAGCTAAAGATCCGGTGGCCCTAGGCATGTGCGATCACAAGTCTCTAAAGTTGAGAACAACCACTGATTCTGAAAATGTTGAGGCATCTGTTACGGATAGGTTCCACAGTGATTTCCGGGGTTTAAGCCCAACTGATCTTCAAGCTGATACTGAGGACCGAATTCAGGAATTCCTAGAAAGCACTATGGACAACTCGCACTCCATGAATAATGAAGGCCTACAACAATTAACAGGAAAGGAGAGATCGGGGCCTCACGAGGATCCTCCAGTCCCTAGTAATGCAGTTCAGTTTTCCTGCTTCTCGAGCACTGGTGGCCATGCAGACGATATCGAGGCCTCTGTAATGGCGAGAATCCACATCCTTGAATGCCGGAGTGATAGCTCAAGTTCAGTTAACATGAATCCTCAACAGCTACCACAGGGACAAGTAACTGTGGCTACATCCAGTTGTATATTCGATGATGAGATTCAGGGGCTTGACTTCTCGCCATTTGCAGCATACCTGAACTTATCGGGACATGAAAATGTGGAAAACTTCAATGTTTTCGTGCCCGGTCTCAAGGACTCAACTACCCGTGATTTTGCTCAATCTTTTGCAACCGACAGGCTCGGCTGTGGTGTCCTCGAAGGTTGGTATGATTGCCCTGGATCAGATTGGGAGCACGTTTCTAAGGATGATTACCTGAGGCAGAAATGATCGTGGCCTGATTTTTCCCATATATGCATCTCCCTGAGATGAACCTTTGCCTTGTCATTTCTGAACAGCTTGTGAAATTGGAATTACTGGCGCGTTATGGTGCAGAACTGGTCTTCTGAACTTGTAATAAAGCACTTGAACCTGGTTGTCTTTCTATCCTCGGAACTTGTATGTCCAAAGTATGCAATATGGCGATGTTTTAGAAATTTTCATGAGCCCTTTTTCGGTTTACAGTGCTAATTACTAGCAAAGAAGGGAAGGATTAAAATTCCTATCAAGTACATTATATAGAGATCAAGTGTTAATTGTGTTCTTATTAGTCTCACTTGACTTGTATAGCCAAAGTATGCAATATGGTGATTTTGGAGAGATTTTCATCAGCCCTTTTTCGGGCACGGCAAAGAAAAGAAAGAGCTTTGCTCGGTAGGCATTCTTATGCCGACGAATGTCTTCTTTATCTTTTTGTAGTCGTCGACAAATAAGTGTCCAATTATTAGCAAAGAAAGGAAGGATTAAAATATTTATCGAGCACAGATATAGAGATAAAATGTCAATTGTGTTATTATTACGTCTCATTGACTGTACCTACAAGCTACCCCATAGGTTGGATCTATTGCCATGCTTGACTTCTGCCCCGTAGGTTGGATCTATTGGCGAGCTTGACTTCTGTCCGACCCAAAATTGAGGGCATCCAGAAGCAGTTTGTGAGCCGCAAACTATATACATATAAATTTATTCTCTACTTAATTT
>JAODPA010132052.1:0-16768 GCA_025585075.1 Nepenthes mirabilis | reverse complement strand
TCTAAGTGGGCCTCCGTTGACCACTCCTTGGGCCAGCCTGTTGGAGGTGTACCCATCAGTATTATTATTAATTTAATTTACATTGTTGTGAAATCAATGTATGTTTTGCTTGGTATATCTACTTCATTATTTTAGAATCTTTTTGATAAATATATCTTGTATTTTGATTATATCATTGCTATTCTTGAATTAATAATGATATATTGTATGGTGAAAAGTTTAGCACTTATTACATTGGTTGCATTATGTTCTTTATGTACATGAGATATTAAAAGTTATCAAATATACAATGTGTAATTCTCATACGGATAATACTGCTCAATAGAGATGAGATCACAAAATTGATCTAGTAGGAAATATTTAGATTTCATGGCTCTTGTTAGTAAGATAAATTTTATGATAAATGATTTCATTAAATAGTATCAATAGTATCTAACCACTAGTGATATGCAGATAATTATTTTTGAAAGAATAAACTGGGATATTATTATGGTTAAATTGCAGCAGTTGATGAATAAGTTTGACATTTGAAGAAGTGTTATAATTATTTCATCAAAGAGTCTAAGAGAGATGATGATTATGATTAGATTTATAGTTAGCTTGCTATAATCTTGTTAATAAGTAGTAAGTTTAAACTATTATCAAAATTCTGTTTGATAAAATAGAGAGTATATAGATAAACTCGAGTCAATGAAAATGTTAAATTTTATTTAATGAATTTGCTCATAATGTTAAGTTGATGGATAATAAGGTTAGTGTGACAAAGTATCAAGAAAATGTTTTATTGCTAGTTTCATGTCGCAAAGAGATTCTAGCTCTTGGTGCAAGCTAGAAATAAAACTAAAAGGGATCTATTAATAAACTTAAAAAGAAATATAACAACCATTAAATAAAAATACCCTTTGAACAATTAGAAATAAAATGCTTTCATAATGATTGTCACTATGCTCATGAGTGTTCTGACACATAATATGTAACATTTTTGTTTACTTCTCTTCATGGTTTTCATGTTTTAATTATAATAATTCTGATGAATTTATCCTTTTAAGGATTATAGATTTAAAAGTCCAAAATTTTAACATTAAAAACATATTAGATACATTTATACCATTGGGTTTCACTTGGAACAATGTGATTTTATATAGGTTTCAACCTTGAAGTTTAATTGAAAGAGATCAACAAGTGCAAAATAAAAAAAATTCTTAGTGTTTGAACCTTTTATCTATATAATTTTTCTGTGTGCTTGAAAAGTTCATTGAATTGAATATTCATAATTATTATTCTCAGTTCAAGTTTTATTTGAATTATTATTGTGATATTGTATATATGTTTTTAAGCTGGAAAAACTATAAGAAAATAATTTGTAATATGACTAAAACCATATACCCATTACTTATAGTCTATTTGTATGTATTTGATTCAATGATTTTGAGGTGAGGCATGAAGCCTCATATATCATTACATTATTTGTATGATATTGAGACAATTTATCAAACAACTTAGACACTGTTGTCGAATAAAAGACATAAATATGTATCATTTCATAAGAAAGTTTGTAATAAAAGGGGTAATTAAATAGTTTTTTTTTCTACCACAATGTGGAGTTGCTAAGAAAACAGAGTTAAACCCTTTTGAAATGGTTAAATGGATGGTGACTCTAGCTAGCTTTTTCAGTATCATGTGATATAGGATATTATGTTACATGTGGTCTACGTATTTAACCATATATCCTCTATATCAGTTACTTCCCGGCCTTTTACAATTTAAATTGGTTAGGATTGCCAGTTTATATAATGTAAAACTTAGAGTTCTACTAGACGTGTTCATTATCTTTATCATCAGCATGGATTTTTAAGCTTCTAAATGAAGGATGTGTATCTTTGTAAAATATTCTGGATATTCTAAAACGTGTACTATTCTTTTGTGAATAGATAAATGGATGTAAGTTGAAATTGAATCACATGATATTATTTTTTTAAAAAAATATTTTCTCATTAAAGATTGAGATTAATAAGGGTAAATTGTTATATTATTGGGAGATTATATAACTACCTCATTTAACTCTACGAAGATATAAGATAGTATCTGTTGCGTCCCGAGACCGCGGTTGTCGTACGGATTAGAGAGCCTTCGGATTCCTTAGCGCGTGGCGGCGTCAGGGGAAGGGTCCGATCTCCGTCTCTATGAACCTGGACCTGCACAACACAAACAATAAACGAGAGGTCAGGGGTCCGGTAGTATTTCTCCCACCGAGGCCGCTTCGACGCTCAAGTCAGCAAATTCCCGCAATGAACGGAAATGGCGCAAGCTGAAGAGCGATGTGCGGATGAATGCTGTAAAAGCGTAAGAGATGCTCGTGTGATGATATGGGGAATGCAGCGAGCAGGTGGTGAGAAGCTTGGCTCTCTTGACGCACCGCAGTGGGTGGCTAACTTCCCCTGTGTCTAGGAAGACGTGGGGGAGTGATTGTGAGCTAGTTCGTGATGGGTGGAAGTGAGTCAATCCTCAGTTCCAGCTCGTTACTAGCTTGTGATCAAGGTGAGAAGGAGGAAACTTAGAGTCTGCTGAGTTTGATTCGGAATTGGAATCAGAATTCGGGGAGCAAAAGAAGATCCTTTTCTCTGTAGGGCGTGAGGGCTCTTATACGCCTCCCCCGTTGGACTCTGGGCGCCAAAGCGCCCGTTGCGAGGGCTACCGCGTCGCTGGTCACTGTTGTGGACCGCCGGTCATGTCGGTCGTCCTTTTACCGCGGCTGGCACGCTTCTGAGCGCTGCTGGCCACGCCCGATTTTTCCCTAAGCAGTGATTGGTTTGTTGTTTGCAGGTGGTTGCGTGAGCCGCTGGCGCCGCGCCAACTGCTCTCCTATTGGTCGTTTTCATACTTTCTGTTGTCTGCGCATTAAATGCATTGCAGAGTCCCGTTGTTCCCTGCCAGCGCGGCTCTTTTATGCGTCTCTCGACCACTGGGCTGGGCTTTCAACTCGCGCGGGATTCTGAACCTTTAGTGGGCCGCGGAATCCTTCATGGGCCAGGACATGGGACCCAACACTAGCCCCCCATGCCTGGGCCGGCCAGTGGTCAGGCCTGGTATGTCCCTTAGGCCCATTCAGCAGCCTTGCAGCTTCCCTCGTGCCGCGTTACTTGCTTGTTGTTTCCTGAGTTCGCGCCTTCCCCAGGAGGCTGGGCAGGCTTTTCAGGCGCTGCTGCGACTTGTCACTTCGTCGGGTGAGATTTGCACATCTTAGGTTGCGTTTGACCAGGGGTTCTTCCTGTTCCATGAAAGACATTTGGGGGTTGCTGTGCCACGCCGGGCAAGTGAATGGCTGGCATCCCGCCTATAAATAGGAGGGGAGCTCGAGCAAGTTGAGTTCATCCCTTGGCAACCATTGGAGTGGCGATGAGAAGAGCCTAGCTTTCCCCGCCCTTGGCGGGCGTCTGAGAAGGAGTTGGATGGATCGGCGGAATGCTCGAAGCTCTTGGTGAACATTGTCTTAACCCTCAGCCTGCAGCTTGCCTTCTGTGCTAACGAGAGTGGCTTAGCCATTCCGCTGTCGTCGCGTGCTTCCTTCCGGGCTGGGGCTCAGCCAACCTGGGGCAGAGCCACGGCGAAATCCCTGCGGGTATCTTCACCTGTATGGTGAAGGCTTTCGCACGTGATCTCCCTACTAGTTGGGCTAGAGCGCCAACCATGGAAGGATCTCGAGGTCAGTAGCCCTCCGTGGGAGCGAGGTTTCTCATCCTACTCCCTCTGAGTGCTTTCCTGGCCTCGGTGCTGATCCCGCCCCAGTGGATGGCGCTTCGGCGACTTCCACCGGGGGGTGCTCCTCACCTCCAACCCAGTCCGCTCGGCGAACTACCGACGGCTCCAGCCGTGGGGATCTCATGCGGATCACGCTCGCCAAGCTCATCTGGGACGTGGCAGGGGAGCATACTGGGCCTCGCACCGTAGTCTTCCTTCGTCTTTCTCATAGCCTTATTGCTGTACGCTCTGTACTTTGTAAGAAAGTATTGATTAATAAAAGAAGTAGCCCATTTCTGTCTTTAGTTCTTCCTCTTGTCTTTGTGCGTTCTTTTCGCCACCAGGCGCTGTGCCCTGGAGATCCGCGTGTAACTCTGTGGGAGCTTGAGGAGTCACTGTCAGTGGTCGCGTCTCCTAGGATGACCGGCGCATTTAATGCCTGCGCGGCCACCAAACGTCGCTTCGCTGAACCCTGTTTTGAAAACGCGCGAGGTTTTATGAGCCTTCCATGTGTAAAATCCCCATTGGTCGCGCCTTGGTGCTCCTTGCCCTTTGGAGTCGCTGCCTTTTCAGGAGAAACTCACCTATTTAAACACGCCGTTCTCTCTTGGAACCTGGCATTTCTTTGCACGTGCGTGCTCGTTGGCGGTTTGCTCTTTCTGTGCATGTTTTCTTGCTACGAAATCAATGGAAGATTCCTCTTATGACTCGGAACGCTCTTCTGACGAGTCTGAGTTCGGCTCTCATGCTCCAGTGTCTTCAGGAGCTGGCACTTCAGGAGGGGCTCGCTCTGAAGCCACGGTCGTTGGCCCTTCTCGGAGTCAAGGAGCGCCTCCGGGTTTCGAGAGGCTCTAGCCGTGTCGGGGGGCAGCTGCGGCTGAGGTGGAGTGGTTGAGGGCCCGCATCGCACATTTGGAAAGCGCTTGGGCCGAGTCGGAGGCCAGAGCCACATGTCTTGTTGGTGCCAATGTGGGGGCCCAGGCTCGCATATTGGCTCTTGAAGGAGAGGTCGAGCAACTCAAGCGACGACATGAGGCTGAGGTCACTGGGCTATGGTTGGAGGCTAGGGCCTCTCGTTTCGTTGTCGCCAATATGGGGGCGCAGGCTCGTGTATTGGTGCTTGAAGAAGAGATCGAGCGACTCAAGTAACAACACGAGGCTGAGGTCACCGGGATGCGCTCGGAGTTGAGGACGAGGCTTCGGCCGGAGGGAGTGGACCCTGCCTTGGAGCAGAGTTATTTTGACACCGTTAGGCTTTGCCGAAGGCTGGCTTCGCTGGAGGATCCAAACTTCCGCGTGGGTGTTCTAGACCCTCGCAACTCACTTGCCCGGACTCAAGATCAGTTGGTGGACTACCACGTCCAAAGCTCTTCCACTGGCCATTTGGACAGTTAGCCGCCTTCGTCGTTCTTGTGCTTCTCCTCTCTCTTTTTTTTGTAACCGTTGTAACGGGATCTGTTAATATAATAAAATTCGTTATTTGGCCACACCATTTTGTCTTCCGAACCCCTTGCTTATTGATTGGTTTTTTCGTCTTGTGCTACCGTGCGCCTCTCCATGGGCTCTACTATCGTGAGCCCTTATTTAATGCGGTGGTGCCAGCAGGGATCCTCGCCAGACGGCTGCGGGTACGTGCCTGTCAGTCTGGCGTTTAGTCATTATTGCGCATGATTTCGGATCTTACGGTGCGTTGTGATGCCAGCACGTGTCCTGATCGCCTGTGGCGGTGCCGTTTTGGTTTCCCACCTTTTGGCTTTCCGTTGCCTATTTAAACCAATCAGGGGTCGCTTCCTTTCTTCTGCTAATATTTTCCCTACAACGTACCTGCGTCTTCCGAGAGAGAAATGGCGATAAAGAGAGAAAGCTTTTCTTCTTCCCGGGCTCCCAGAGCCGCACGTCATGGTGTTCACAACCCCAAGTCCGTCTTGACTGCAGGAGCCATTGCCTCTCTCGTGGTCGACTACGGCCTTCCCAGCGATTGGAGTTACCGTGCTCCCGGTGCCTTGGATAGAGCCAGCGCCCCCCAGCGGGCTTCATTACAGTGTACGAGCACCATCTGAGGGGGCTTCGTTACTCGACGCACTACACGCTGTATGCATTGGTGGACGCACTGAGAGTTCCGATGGCAAGGCTGCACCCCAACGCCTTGCGCTATCTGGTATCTTTGTGCATTTTTGCCATCCTTCACGGCGGCTCTTTTGATGCCAAGGCTACAAGATTGATCTTCCAGTTCACGGAGCCGAAGGATTGGGTGTCGATGTCCCCCAGGGCGGGGTTTCGCTTTCGCGGCACCAACCCCAACTCGGTGAAGGGCTGGAAGGAGCGCTTCTTTTTTTTGCAGGAGCCCCCTGACTCTGAGCTTTCGCGACTGTGGGGCCCGATTTCAGAGTACTTTCAGGACAAGCCAAC
This sequence comes from Nepenthes mirabilis, assembly GCA_025585075.1. Taxonomy (NCBI): domain Eukaryota; kingdom Viridiplantae; phylum Streptophyta; class Magnoliopsida; order Caryophyllales; family Nepenthaceae; genus Nepenthes; species Nepenthes mirabilis. Next base: position 10,621 of record JAODPA010132052.1, on the reverse strand, counting down.
TGCTGAGGACGCCGCAGAGTCAGCGACGCTGATATCCGCCATCAAGTTTGAAGTGGCGAAGTTCTCGATCTAGGGTTACTTCCTGACTTCCATCACGTTCGAGGCCTGCAAATGGGAGCCTTGTTCGGGATGGGCGATCGCTGGACCGGGTAAGAGAGATCCTGGAGATACAGCCACTCTTCCCCGTCCGGGGGGACGAGGAGGAAAGTTGCTCATTGCTGGAATTGTCAGCAGACGACGATGAGGACGAGGCTGCCCATAAGAGGCTGAGGGAAGCCGAGGGGACCTCTACGAGGAGGTCCAGGAAACGAATCGTCGGCTCTTCTATTGAGGGGGGAAGCCCGACTTCGAAGAGACCCACGAGCGCGGGTCGCCAGGGGAAACCGCCGAACCGTCATCGACTTCGGTCGCGGGACTAGCCGCTCGCGAAATTTGCGAGGTGGAGTCTCTACCCACTGGGGGTCCCCTCGCTCACTCTATTGCAGAGGCAACGGATGATGTCGTCGTCCTTGAGGGCCCGAAGGGGCCGTTTATAGCCGCGCCCTCGCTGATACAGGAGGCCGGGGGCCTGTAGAGTTGACAGTGATCTTTGTGGAGCCTATCTCGGAATATAGGCTCCCTAAAGGTCTGGTCCCGTCTCCAAAGGAAGGCATCGCGCTCGCCGCCGATCCGATTGAGGTCGACGAGGAGGCTGCCGGGACGTCCTCGTGGTAGGAGCAGCCGAGCGTTCCTACGGCCGCCGCCCTTCCAGCCAGCCCGCCTCCGGCAGGCGAAGGAGCGGAACCTCAGGGAGAGGCTCTTTCGGGTGATCTTGCACGCTCTCCGTGCGTCGCCCCTTCTCGGGTACGGTTGCTTCTATCTGGCCTTCTTCCATTGTTGCCTGCTTTGGGAGTGCCTCTGATGTCGCTTCTTATGCAGGCTCCAGGACGTGCCAACCCTTTTGATGCGTTGGCTGCCCTCCTTCACGGGGACTTGCAGCAGGCCGTCTCCAGCGGAAGGGCCCAATTCGCATCTCTCGAAGAGGAGAATGGGCGCCTGCAGCAGAGAGTGGCGCAGCTGGAAGCCCTACTCGTCGCCTCAGAGGACCGTGTCGCCAGGTTGCTAAGCGACATGGTTGGCCGGTACTCTCCGTCGGAATCACGGTTGGCGTTGGAGGCTCGGTATTGGGACGGTATCCGCCTGTGTCGCAAGATCGCCTCCTTGGTGGCCCCCCACGTTCCTGAGGGAGTCTTTCATCCGGGGAACGCCGGGATTCAGGAGGCAACTCGCGTGAGGAATTTTCATGAGGAGGCTGGTCCGTCAAGTCTACCCGATTAGTCTCCGTTCTTGTTGGTTGTTAGACCGTCTTTTGTCTTTGTATCATACTTGCTCCTTGTATGTGAATGGAAAGTGACTATTTCTTCTTTGCACTTGTGCTTCTTCTTGTCATGGGATGTTGTTTGCATTCTTCGCTTGCTGTAATCTGCGGGATTACTCTCCATGCTCGAAGGTTAGGCTCCTCGGAGCCATTGTTGCTAAGGCCCTATCCAGGCGCCTTCTTGCGTGGTGCTCGTCCTTCGTAAGAGGATGTCGTCACAGCTCACGTGTTTGGGGGGCTCAATCCGGTGAAGCGGATGTCGTCGCCAAGCCCCTGGAGCTGCTCCGAGGGTTAGCACGGTTGTCAGGCCACGGTAACCGGACGACAGGATCTAGGACTCGGTAGCGCATGATTACCGGAGGTGTGTGTGGCCCCTGCTCAAGGCATTATAATCACCAAGTTGAGGTCCTAGCCCACGACCATTGTAGACTGAGGGTGCTCTCTTCTGTTCAAGAAGGTTGCCGAACGCCTGCGATTTTTGCCCCCTAAGGTTTTGTCGGCCGTAGATCGGGGACTTCAGAAGCCCCCAGGCCTGATGCTTTGACCGCCTGGGTCGTCGGCGCGAAGCCTGTTTGATGGACCGCCTGGGTCCTTTTAATGAGACGCCTCAGCCTGTGAGTGTCTGTCTCCGGGCTGTCTAGCGCGGAGTCTAATCTCTGGTGGGGCCGCTCGGGCCCACTGGCGCGGAGCCAAGATGTTTGAAGCCGCCCCCGGGCCATTTGGAGCGGGGGCGAAGTCCTGGAACGGTCGACGTCGGACCGTCTGGCGCTGGGCCAAGGACAGGTTTTACGGACGGACGTTTGTCCTCCCGACTTAGGGGCAGTCTAGGTCGTATGATTTAGGGATGCAATGCATGTCACCAATTCACACAAATGAAGGTGCAGAATGACAGGAAGAATGATTATATTAACGAAAGATAAAACTCATGTCCAAGCATTCATCATGATGCATGCGCATGCGACTTACCTGAGTCGATGTAGCATCACTGATAGTACTTCCTTAAGTTAGCGGCGTTCCAGGTCCGCAGGACCAGTTTGCCGTTCTGGGCGCGCAGCTTGTACGCTCCGCTCCGAAGGATTGCGAAGACGAGGAACGGTCCCTCCCACCCAGGGGAGAGTTTGTTCCTGTTCGCGATCTTTCCCGCCGCCTCTACGCTCCGGAGGACCAGATCTCCAACTTCCAGTGGGCGCACCTTTACCCGTTTGTTGTAGTACCGTGCGACTCGCTGCTGATAGGCTGCGGTTCGAAGTCGTGCAGCGTCTCGTACTTCCGAGAGCAGGTTCAGACTTTCCCGTAGCCTTTGTTCTTTGGTGGCTGGGTCAAAGCATTCAATCCGTAGGCTTGGCATCCCCACCTCCATGGGGACCACAACCTCAGCCCCAAAGCAAAGGTTGAAGGGCGTCTCCCTTGTTGGCACCCTCGCGGTTGTTCGATACGACCACAGTACGGACGGTAGTTCTTCAGTCCAGGAGCCCTCTGCGTCTTCCAACCTAGTCTTCAATCCATGCAGGAAGGTGCGGTTGGTGACTTCGACCTACCCATTTGCCTGAGGGTGCGCTACGGACGTATGTATCAGCTTGATAAGACAGTACTTCGTAAAGCGCTTGCCGGTGAATTGGGTTCCGTTATCGGTCACCACGACCTCGGGGATCCCAAATCGGTAAACGATACCTTGACGGAGGAATTTCATCACATTCTGCTCTGTGATCCTGGCGAGAGGGACTGCTTCCACCCACTTGGTAAAGTAGTCGCTGCCGACGATCAAGAATTTTCTTTGTCCGGCAGCCAGAGGTAGGGGCCCAAGTATGTCGAGCCCCCATTGTGCGAACGGCCATGGGGATTGGAGATAGTGCAGCTCCGTGTGCGGCTGGTGCGTCAGGTTGCTATGGACTTGGCAACTTTCACACTTTCGGACGAATTCCATAGCGTCTCGCTTCATGGTGGGCCAGTAGAACCCTTGCCGCATGACATTGAATGCTAGGTTCTTGCCACCAATGTGTGAGCCGCATAGTCCCAAATGCACTTCTGCCAGCGCGCAATCGGCTTCCTCTGGCATGAGGCATTTCAGGAGGGGAGCAGAATATCCTCGCCTGTATAGTCTCTCATTCAGGATCGTCTACCATCCTGCCGTCTTCTGGATTCGCTTGGCTTCGTTGATGTCGTCGGGTAGGGTTCCTTCGGTCAAGTACTTCATGTACGGCGTCATCCAATTGTTTCCTGTTTCGACCCATAGCACCTCTCCATCTTCGGCGTCGATGCTTGGTGCGGTCAGGACTTCCCTGGGCTCTCTCGCGTACTGCTCCATGGGCCTGGCGGCTGCGTTCGTTGTCCGATCTCGGGATGTGTTCGATCTCGAACCGACCGAACTCAGGGATCAGGGCCCTTACTTTCGCAAAGTACCTTACGAGCTATGGGTTCGACGCGTCAAAGTTCCCCTTCACCTGATTGACCATAAGTTCGGAGTCACTACGCACGACCAGCGACCGTGCGGAACACTCCTTCGCCAGTTGCAGGCCCGCGAGGAGGGCCTCGTATTCCGCCACGTTGTTCGAGGCCGGGAAGGCCAGCATGACGGAGTACGCGATCTCCATGCCTTCGAGCATCCTTAGCACGACACTAGCTCCGCTGCCAGTTTGGGTAGACGATCCGTCAACATTCAGGGTCCGCACAGGAGGATCGTTGTCTTCCGTACCTCCCAGGTTGCTGTCTTCTTCCTGTGATGGTGTCGCCGCTTCGACGATAAAGTCTGCCAGAGCCTGTCCTTTCACGGCAGGCCGGGGCCAAAATTCCAGGTCAAATTCTCCTAGCTCGACAGCCCACTTGACCAGCCGGTCGAACGTCTCTGGCTTCTGCAGGATCGACTTCAGCGGCTGGTGTGTCAGTACAACGATCCGATGCGACTGGAACTAGGGCCACAGCTTCCGCGCCGCATAGATAAGCGCAAGCGCCATCTTCTCAGCGTGCGGATAGCGGGCCTCCACATCTGTCAGCACCCAGCTTACGTAGTACATTGGAAGTTGCCTGCCCTCATGTTCTGCTACCAACACCGAGCTGAGGCCCGCTGCCGATATGGCCAAGTAGAGGTAAAGGCTTTCTCCTTCACGCGGCGAGCTCAAGAGCGGTGCGCTGGAGAGGTGGGTTTTCAATTCCTTGAATGCTTCGTCGCATTCCTCGGTCCACTTGAACCCCTACGATTTGGTTCCCCTTAGCGCTTTAAAGAAAGGCACATATTTTTTCGCTTATTTAGTGAGGAACCGCGAGAGGGCTGCTATTCGCCCGGTGAGCTTCTGCACTTCTTTTACTGTTCACGGAGGGTTCAGGTCGAGGATGGCCCTGATCTTTTCTGGGTTGGCCTCGATACCGCGTTGCGACACGATGAAGCCTAGGAACTTTCCTGAGGTCACTCCGAATGCACATTTGGCGGGATTAAGCTTCATCCCGTCCCGTCGGAGGACCTAAAAAGTCTCATCTAGGTCGTTGACGTGGCTGCTGGGGATTCTGCTTTTCACGAGCATGTCATCGACGTACACCTCCACGTTCTGCCCGATCTGGGCTTCGAACATCTTGTTCACAAGGCGCTGGTAGGTCGCGCTAGCATTCTTGAGACCGAAGGGCATCATTTTGTAGCAATACGTCCCCTGGTCCGTCATGAACGAGGTGTGCTCCTCGTCTCCTGGGTCCATCCGGATCTGATTGTACCCAGAGTATGTGTCCATGAAGCTCAGGAGTTCATGCCCGGACGTGGAGTCCACGAGCTGGTCGATCCTTGGAAGGAAAAAGCTGTCTTTCGGGCAGGCCTTGTTCACGTCCGTGAAGTCGACGCACATCCGCCACTTGCCGCTACTCTTTTTTACAAGCACAACGTTGGACAGTCACTCCGGGTACTAGACTTCTCTGATGAATCCGGCGTCCAAAAGCCTCTTCACTACTTCCCTGATGGCGACCAACTTTTCGACGGAGTGGTTCCTCCGCTTTTGCCGAACGGGCTTTTGGCTCGAGTCAAGGCCCAGCTTGTGGACTATGACCTCGGCCGGTATCCCAGGCATGTCAGCGGGGACCCACGCAAATACGTCAGAGTTAGCCCTAAGGAAGGTAATCAATCGGTCGCGCTCCACAAGTTGGAGGGACCTCCCCACGTTGATGCACCGTTCCGGCTCGGAAGGGTCCAGTGGGATCGCCTCAATTTCCTCTCCGGACTGGGCCTATTGAAGCGAGGTCTTGTCGCGGAGATCAAGGTCTTCATCTGGATAATATGGTGCCACGGGGTTGATCTGGGACAGGTAGCACGTCTGTCCCATTTTTTGGTCTCCGAGGACTTCTCCCATGCCCCAGAGGGTGGGAAATTTTACCTTTAGGTACGGGATGGACGTCACAGCTTCGAAGGTGGTTAGGAAAGGTCTGCTCAGTATGGCATTGTAGACGGATGGAAGGTCAACGACGAGAAATGCCAGCTCTCCCGTCACAGTGCGCGGGTGGGTTCCCATAGTGACTTCCAGCCGAATTATCCCCTACACGGGGACCGGCTCTTTGTCCAAGCCGTACAAGGGTCCGCTGGCAGCTTTCATCTGGTTTCGTTTTAGTCCAAGTTTAAGGAAGGCAATGGATACAGCAAATTTTGAGAACTTCCATTATCTATGAAAACCCGTTTCAGTTGGTAGTCATCCCCATCACCTGAAACGAGGGCCGATACAATAAGGGGGTCGGTGTGGGGAGAGGTTACATGAGCCATATTGTCACTGCTAAAGCTAATGACACCATTCCTAACCCCTATACTCGATCGCTTGTTGCTGGAAGTCGGCTCCGGCTGCCCACGCCTAGCGTCTGCGGCGGCCGTGGAGGAGGCCATATTGACCACGTCGGCCGCCGTTCGGGCCCTCGGAGGTTCACTGGCTTCACCATCGGAGGTCGTCGGTTCCTGCCCTGACCTCTTCACGAACCGCTTTAAGTGTCCGCGCCGGATCAGATCTTCGATCTCTTGCTGCAGGGTACGGCAATTCTCGGTTGAGTGCCCCAGGCAGCGGTGGTACTGGCAATATTTCGTCTGGTCATTGCCGCTGGGACCCTTGGGCGTCTTTGGCCACTTGAAGAACTTCTCATCCTGGATCTGCATCAGGATGTTCGCACGGCTGTCATTCAGAGGGGTCAGGGAGGCTCTGCTGTAATCTTTTCTGGGCCCCGGCGGGGGCCGCTGCTGCTTTCAGCGCTCCGGGAAGCGCTGGCAGTTGCTGTCCCTCTTTCTTCCCCAGATGCTCTAGGGGCTTCCGGGGGCCAGTCCGCTCGGTCGGGGCGCTTTGCCTCGTTAGCCTCTTTGGTCGTGATATACGCTCGGGCGATAGTCTCAACCTTCCGGAAGGTCTGAGGGCGCTGGTGCGACAGGTGCTTGAAGAAGTCCCCTGCCGCCAGGGTGGCGACGAAGGCGTTGAGCTTCAGCTCGTCGGAGAGGTGGGGGATCCGCCGCGTCTCGGTGATGAAACGGTCCAGGAACCGCTTTAGACTTTCATCTGACCTTTGGCGGAGATGGACCAGGTGCCATGGTTACCTCTCTTCCCTTCGGCTGGAGGCGAACTGGCTCAGGAAGCTGTCAGCAAGCTCGTCGAATGAGTGTATGGAGTTCGGGGGAGGCCATGGAACCAGAGCAACGCATCCCCCCTAAGGGTCACGGGAAAACACTAGCATATCAAGGCTTCGCTTGCCCCTTGCAGAGATAGGTGAGTACGGAAGCAGTTGAGGTAGTCCATCGGGTCCTTGCTTCCGTCATATCCCTCCAGGACTGGCATCTTGAACTTGCTTGACAACGGTTGTGTCCGCAAGTCCATGGCGAAGGGTGATCTCCGGAGGTCGGTGGAGGAGGGCGTGGGCTTCTCCTTATGCATGGTGTCCCACAGCACCCTGACTTTCTCCTCCATCGACGGATCCGTAGAGCCTCTCCGCGCATTGATGACGTCACGGAGCTCCGTGTTGCCCTGGAGCTGCGTTCGAGCTCGTTGGGGATGGCGACTCTCTGCCTGAGTGGCTCGTTCGCCGTTGGAGCGTGCAGTGGCTGGCCTCCCGTTGCCGCGCGAATTGCGGGGGTCGCCCCCCTCGGGGCTATCTTCCCGGTCATCACCAGCGGGATGACTTTTCGCTTCATTCTGATCATTTCCACTTAGGGCCGCCAGAGCCACGACGTGGTCGAGCCGGTTGGCTCGCCTCCTGCGAGCGGCTTCTCGACGCCTCTCTCTCCTGGAGGTGAAGGCCTGGGATGCCGGAGGGGCAGTCCCCGGCCAGGCAGTCCCCGTGTTCTCGCACAGGGCGCGGAGAACTAGCTTCATATCGCCCACGTCTGCGGCCAGGCGATGGACGTCGGCTCCGGTCGGTCGTTCGTTTGGTTCCCAGCAGGGGGAGCTTCACTTTGGGCGACGACCTCCATCATCGGTGCACTAGCTTGCGCTCGAGTGTTTACCATCTTCTGAGGTTCAGGAATAAGGTGGGAAAGAGACACTTGGCTTTTCGTCAGTTCCCATAGACGGCGCCAATGTTGCATCCTAGGTCCGCGGTTGTCATACGGATAGAGAGCCTTCGGATTCCTTAGCGCGCGGCGGCATCAGGGGAAGGGTCCGGTCTCCATCTCTATGAACCTAGACCCGCACAACACAAATAATGAACGAGAGGTCAGGGGTCCAGTAGGATTTCTTCCACCGAGGCCGCTCCGACGCTCAAGTCAGCAAATTTTCGCAATGAACAGAAATAGCGCACGCTGAAGAGCGATGCGCGGATGAATACTGTAAAAGCGTAAGAGATGCTCGTGTGATGATATGGGGAATGCAGTGAGCAGGTGGTGAGAGACCTGACTCTCTTGACGCACCGCAGCGGGTGGCTAACTTCCCCTGTGTTTGGGAAGACGTGGGGGAGTAATCGTGTGCTAGTTCGTGATGGGTGGAAGTGAGTCAATCCTCAGTTCCAGCTCGTTACTAGCTTGTGATCAAGGTGAGAAGGAGGAAACTTAGAGTCTGCTGAGTTTGATTCGTAATTGGAATCAGAATTTGGGGAGCAGAAGAAGATCCTTTTCTCTGTGGGGCGTGAGGGCTCTTATACGCCTCCCTGGTTGGACTCTGGGCGCCAAAGCGCCCATTGCGAGGGCTACCACGCCGTTGGTCACTGTTGTGGACCGCCGGTCATGTCAGTCGTCCTTTTGCCGTGGCTGGCACGATTCTGAGCACTGCTGGCCACGCCCGATTTTTCCCTAAGCGGTGATTGGTTAGTTGTTTGCAGGTGGTTGAGTGAGCCGCTGGCGCCACGCCAACTGCTCTCCTATTGGTCGTTTTCATGCTTTCTGTTGTCTGCGCATTAAATGCGTTGTAGAGTCCCGTTGCTCCCTGCCAACGCGGCTCTTTTATGCGTCTCTCGACAACTGGGCTGGGCTTTCAACCCACGCGGGCTTCTGAACCTTTCGTGGGCCGCGGAATCCTTCATGGGCTTGGAAGTTCTTCATGGGCCAGGACATGGGACCCAACAGTATCATCTATCATGTTCGTCTGAAAAGGTGTAATGAGGCATCTAGTAAATTTATTTAACTAGAGTTCCTAAATAACATAAGGGTGCTATTGTAATACTCGGATCCTCATTTAATACATTTTGGATTATTTTGTGTTTTTAGGAGTATTAGATGTATTTAATTAATTGTATTTTTGTGAAAATTTGAATGATTTTGGATTTGGATTTTTGCATTTGAGGCGCTCTACAAGTGCAAGGGAGGCGTGTTTTCCAAAAGCTTGCATTGGGTCCACGCTCGACGTGCGCTGAAGGCGAGCAGGAAGCACAAATTTGAGCATGTGTGCACTTGAGGTGTGCTCGAGGCGCCACTCAGCACAAAATCCAAATTGGACTGTGTTAGGGTCTGCACTCGAGCCACACTCAAATGCTACTTGAGCGTGAGTCAAGGGTATTTAAGGCCGCATGGTTGGATTTTTTTTCCATTTGACATAGAAGCAGAGAGAAGAGAGAGAGGAGAAAAATAAAGAGAGAGAAAGTGGCGATTGGATGTCTCGAAGTATCCTTTTGTCAGATTTATGAAATATAATGTTGAGGCAAATATCGTCTCACCCTATTTTTGATTTATTTTAGTATCGGATATATTTTGTATGTATTTTGGAGTTCTTAATGTCATATAGGCTATTTTTATTTAGCTCATATATTTCTTGTGCATGCATGGCATTTTTACCAGTCAATCTAGAGTTTTGTTCGGGTTTTACAATTTTTAGGAGTTTTAATGACTTTATGGAGACTGCTATAAATATTTGAAGTTGTGTATTTGTATCAGTAGGCTTGTATGGAAATTAGTCGAGTCCGAGGCCTTGTTGAGTCGGTGTGTGTGTGGGACCTTGATGGTTTGAGACCCTGGTAGGTTAGTATGTGCATGGGACCATGGAGGTCTGAGACCCAAGTGGGTCAATATGTGTGTGGAACTAGGGCATTACGAGACCTTAGTGGGTTGGTTTATGTGAGATACCATGGCGGTCCGAGGCCCTGATAAGTCGATATGAGGTGGTCAAAAATTGTAAGCCTAAACTATAACCGATAATAATGAAAAAGTTGTTGGGAGCTATAAGTCTAAATTGTAGTCGATAATGATAAAACAAGGTGGTCGAGAGTTGTAGATCTAAATTGTAACCAATAAGGATGAAAAGGTGCTTGACAACGACAAGCCTAAACTATAGCCAATATTGATGAAGAGATGGTTAAGAATTGTCAGCCTAAAATATAGTCGGACGTCGATAATATGTGATAGCTTAAAGCTACCAGTCTAAAATATAACTGTTATGATGTGCAGATTTATATTTTATTTTGCATTTGTTGTGAGTATGCGGTGGGTTTTGGTATATGTGACAAAGTATCAGAGCGTGATTTGTTCTGAATATGTTTCGGTGGAATGGTGCGATTGGATCAAATATTTCCAATTAGATTAGGTTGCTATTAAACTTGAGGTAAGTGTATCTAGTTCTATTTCTTTAGTTGTTATTAAAATCTTCAGATAAATCATTTTGTTCTTCGTTACATATGTATGCATTTGACTTTTTCATCCTAATCATTTCTTTGCATACATGTTAATTTGGTTTAAAGATCTCGAGTTTTGAAGGTTTATGCCAAATTTAGTAATATTATTCTCATATGTTGAAATCTTTGGATATTCAACATTGTATGCTATTTTCATATAAGTATTTGATAATAAATCTATTTTAAAATTTGTAAAAATCATTTATTTGTTTGAAGTAGGAAGATTTTGTA